>JAJJWW010001571.1:0-20275 GCA_023531295.1 Papaver armeniacum | reverse complement strand
ATTGATAGGTGTAGAATACACTGTATTTATTATCTATTGGTTATGCTTTCTTTTGCTATTTTTCTTGTAAATTATGTATTTTACGCTTGTTTTGAGTCTTATAGCTACTATGGAGTCGCACGGACGAAAAGAAGAAGAAACTATCCAAATCGAGTTAAAAATGGCGAAAAGGTTATTTCATAGGCGAGTGATATTGGGAGCCTGGCCAAGGTTAAGGGATAACCTGTGTTTATAAAGAATTGTTAAAAGCACTCAAGAAGTTACTCAGGGCATCCAGCTGGGGATTGTTCTTATCTGGGGTGCAAATAGTTGTTCCAGTTTTAGAACCCACCCTAGAATCGTGAAATATCTCGTTTTCAATTATTTGCTCCTGAAACTGAAAACAAGAACGAGCAAGAGTTCTTTGCTATAACACCGAAACTTGACAAAATACGGAGAGGATGAAATTGAGGATTCTCGTGGGATGAATCGGATCGAGAATGAAATGGAAGAAGGCGATTTGGTGCTGGCATTGTTAAATCCAAGAACAAAAGGGGATCTACAAATATGATTGATAGAGGTTTGACAAAGTGAAAGCGAATCAAGAATGGGTTTGTTATGATTCATGTTATAACAGCCTTGAGAACGAGATTACGAAGGGATTTGTGTTGTACTTGATGGCTAGAAAGACAGGGAAGAAGATGTTGTCTGCCAGTCATTTGAGAGACGAATGTGGAAGACTGAAACCAGTATTTGAGTTCTGAAACGAATGGGTTTGTGTGAATTTGAGTATATGCAAGGAAGGAGAATTGACTGGCAGGAGGACTAAAGCAAGAATATTGACAGATTTATCCTGCCATCAACAGCATAACGCACACTGGATGTTTGACAAAAGACTTGTGGCTTGTTTTGCAACCAGGTTACAACAACAGCTCACTCTTGGGTCTGCCGTGTTTCTGTGGTCTGTTTGCGAAGATTTAAGGGATGGGTTTCAAGTTTAAGAGTCATCGGGAAAGACAGAGAATAGTATGTGTTGCTGCCATGGTTACGTAAGTGATGACAAAAGATCTTGATCGGTGATGGGTATTGCTGTCATAGTTGCAGCTGGAATTACAGCGAGTTAGGAAAATGCAGGTGGAGTTGAAGCTTAAGGGAGCTGATGCTGGTTGAATTGCAGAGGATGGTTGTTTGAACTGCATACGGTATTGGGTTGAGTTCATGCTGTTGATGTCAAGAAAATGGAGGGAAGTACTGAATTTGTGGTGTTGAGTGCTTGAGCTAGATAATGTTGTTGCAGATGGTTAGCCGAAGTTTGAACCTGAGATGGATAAGAGGTTGCCGTGGAGAATTACAGATGTTGGTGGCACCTAGATTGCAGAAGGGTAATTGCTTGTGTTGTTGGTGCTGATAAGATGTTGATCCCTATGGTAACAGTAATTGTAGAGAAGTTGGATGAGGCTAGGAAGCAACTGAGATTGCAGGTGGAGCTGGTGCTGGTACTAATGGAGTGAGGGTGAGAATGAGATTGAGAAGTTGCTGCTGGTGACATTAAAGATGGGATTTGTTTGAACTACGGAGTTGTTCTTGTTTGCGTGGATAATGTGTCATTACGGTGGAGGTGGTGTTGCAGTTGCAGCTTAATTGAACTCATGGAGGAGATGCAGCTGATACTAGAGAAGTTGGTTGTGAAGCTAATGGATTTGATTGTGGCAATGAGCCGAGGAAGAGAAGAGATGGCATTTCAGGTGGTGGATTGTTGTTTGGCAGGTATTGTGGTCAAGACCTGGCTGGAGATGTTGGTATTAGGTTGATTTTTGCAGAGACTGGAACTGTCAGAGTGTGAAGATGGTTCAGGTGCAGGTATTGAAGCAGAAGTTGGAACTGTGATCTGAATTGCATTGCTTGATTAATTTTGGTTGCTGCCAGCGATCGAACGAGATGGAGAGCTTGGAATGGAATGGCTTGTTTCCATCGTGATGGAATGTAAACTGCGACTGGAAGTTGACGGATGGTTGGTTCCGTGGTATCGTGGTGATGGTTAGAAGATGGAATGAGCTGAGTACAAGACATGGTAGATAGTTTGAATTGGTTCAGGTGATGGGCTGGTGGTGAGAAGAACTCGGGGAAATACTGGTGAAGCAATGGAATGAATTGGTTTATGTGGTTCTGGTTTTGGCAGCATCTGGAGTTAAGTATGAATTCAAGTGCAGGCAAGTGAGATTACAACTGGGTTAGAAGGCTGTGAACTAGAAGAGGCAGTAAATGGTGTTTTAGAATTGCAGTTGCGGGTTCAGGCGAGACTGGCAGAGAATGAGATCTGAGATTATGGCGAAAGTTGGGTTGCAGAGAGGGAATGGTGACTGATCCAGTGATGCACCATCATTTCCAGAGGAGCACTAGTATTGTATTGGTGTTTGGAGTCCGAGTATGGTCGTGTTCCTACGTGGTGCAAGAAACAAATGTGAGTCGGATAGCTCAGCCGTGCAACAACCGCCCAAAGCCTATTTAGCCAAGTTAATGAGTTGATTCGGTATTGACTCATCCCGAGACTCAGTGACTTCTGCTTGACTTCGATTGACCGGGCGACCGATTTGACCCGGTGACCGTTGACCGGGTGGATTTGCCGGTCACCTGAGCCAGTCCCCGATGATTTTTCCGGCCGATTTCCGGCCATAATCCCAGTTTTCCGGCGCCGGATTTTGGACATAATTTTACATGGGTTTTTTCTCACACATGGGCTTGGTGGACCACTTGGAGATGGGTGTTGAGAAGACCTAATATTGGAAGGAGTATCCTTTATGGAAATAGAGAAACATATAAAAAGAGAAGACTTTTACCTAATGGGGGATCAATCTTTTATCATATCTTTATCTAATATCTTTTATTATATCTTTTTTTGCCTCTACTTTGTTTTCTAGGGTTTACACCATGAAGTCTTTTATCTTTCTTCTTGTTATGAACTCCATGAATATGAGCTAGAGTTTTCTTTTGGTTATGGATTAGTTGGATTTCCAAACATGAGTTTTTGGCAAATAAATTAGTTTTCTCTCATATTATCGTTTATGATTCACAATTAATATTGTTACATGATTTGAATGCTTGTTTAGCCGAGTCGCGAATCGATTGAGTTTGCTTTCATCTTTATTGATAGATTAGGGTTTTCAATACGAAATAGTTGTTAATTCCTGATTCCAAGTAGCATAAATATGATTATAGTTTGTAGTGATATATTCTTATGATCATATGTGAACCGTAACCTTTGTTAAATCGGATTAGTGCTTTTACACGTTCGATTGCTTTGATTGGTCTGATTTCATAAAACTTAACGCATCTAGGGAATTAAACTTGATTAGTGCTTTTACACGTTAGGTTGTTCCTTTAGATAGAATTCATATTCGCATCTTTTAATGTGTTTGTTGATGACAATAGGAGATTAGCGGGATATTCTTGCGATCAAGGTATTCTAGGGTCTTTGATAAAAGTTGAGATTAAAATATCAATTATAGTTATTGTGTTGAAAACATGTTTGTGAATGAAAACGAAATCCATGACCAATACTTTCTCATCCTTGATTTGATTTGTTTACCTTTATTGTTTGCTTTTATTTAGTTTTAATTTTATAAAAATCAGAAAATTCCCGGTGTTATTTTTAGGAAACCGAAACATATTGACAACCAAGACCTCTCTGTGGGAACGATCCTTTCTTGCCCTTGCTTCATTATATATTTTGAGTAGTAAGAAAGTGTAATTTATATTTGTGTCGGCTGACAACCAGTCAAATTTTGGCGTCGTTGCCGGGGAGGCAGCGGTTGTCACTTGTTTTTGGTTTCTTATTTTTTGTTTTGTTTTTAGTTTTGTTTTTTATTTTTCTTATTTTCTGGGTTTTAACCTTGGTTTGAGAATCTCGTTTCAGGTACCAATTTCTATGGACGGAGCTTATTGGAGCAATCAATACGGATTTCAACCTCAACAACATGAAAACTATCATCCTTGTGGGGAATACAATCAAAACCAATCCTTTGGTTATGGTCAATATTCCACGTAGCCTTTTAGTTGTTCTCATACATTCCAACCTTCTTACGGTGGGTATGTAAGTGAGCAACCACAAGGAGGGGAGACTAGTTGTATTCCTATTAATATTTCTTCTAGTTTGGTAGATGAAATGCAACAATTTATGGTCATTGACATGGAGTCAATTCGTAGACAACCAAGCGTGGAACCGATTTCATCGACCGAATGTGCTCATAGTATGTATGGCCAAATTTCTGATAGTAGTTATGATCATTCACCCATTCAAAGGGAAGATAATTGGCCTAAAAATACTGAAGTAAGTAATTCTACTTTTACCTTGTCGAATGAGCTTTACAAACAAATGGAACACTATATCCAGAATTTGCATGGATCACTCCAAGAGCTTCAAAGAGGTGTTTTTGACGTAAGAAAGGGCATTGATGAATACATAGAGGAAATGAATAATTATGTTGAAAAAGGCGAACCTTTGGGGACTTTCGTTGATATTTGTGTAGTTAACTCAACTCTTGATCGTAATAATGATCATTCACCTATTCAAAAGGATGAGTTCGAGATTAGCAACACTAAATTCAGCGAGGACCAATCTTATGTTGACTATGATAGTGATGATGATTATTATGAAAATACATCGTTTGAACCAATTTATGGTGACATCCCCGAGGAGTGTACAATGGAGTCTTTTGCGATCAAGGTGAAGTTGAAAAGGAATATGATGACACTAGTGTAGCTTACTCGAGCATTGATCTTTATAATGATCAAGAACCTATTCAAAAGGTAGAGCTTGAGGATGATGCAAGGAGTGTTCTAAAGAAATTTCTTATGGACAATATTGCATTCGCAAAAGAGTATGTGCCTTACAACAAAGAGGAGTGTGTTGAGAATGAAACCGTTATAACCAATATTGTGGAAGACCCAATTGAGCTTGCATATGATTGTAATGATGATGTTTATGTCGAGACTTTGGTTACGGCAGAAACGGACGAAGAATGGTTGCAAGGTTTGATAGAGGACCATGATATACAAGAGGTGAATTATTCACTTGAGTTTTTCAAGGATGAAGAGGATTCCGTGATACAAGAGATTGTGCAAGGTTTATCTAACCCGTTGCCTATTGTTTCTTCTCCTTTACCTCTTATTGGTTTGAATGTATGTGCTTCGAGAATATTGTTGAATGACTTTGTTTCTCGTTTTCCGCCATTAGAGATACTTGATTCTCATACTATGCAGGTTTTGGAACAAGAAACCGTGGTAGTCCCCGACTCCTATATTCTTTATACACTTCCAAGTGTGGACAAGAATAAGTGTGGGGGAAACTTTTATCGGTTAATAGCTTCGTTTCTATTTTATATTACTAATATTTGTGTGAAGCTAGTGTTTGCAAAACAGGTTCTATGGAAGGATCCCCAACTTTTCCGATTGTTAGTATATGGGGAATGAATTTTGCAAGGATATAGTCGGGCTAACGACTTTAAACCAAGCGCTACATGGGAGGCAACCCATAGGTTTTGTATCTCTTATCTTTTAGTTTTTCTTGTCTTGTTTTTATTTTTTTTACTTTTTCTTGTCGCATATTGTTATAAGATTTCCCACCTTGACTTTCTTTGGACGATTCAATTTACATTTAGGACAATGTAAAGTTTAAGTGTGGGGGAGTGGTTAAGCATTTGCGTTGTAAATTTTTCAAATTTTTCAACTTTTGTGTAAATTAGTGAATAAAAAAACTCCAACTTGTGGTTAGTTTAGAGTCACATAGTATACATGTCGCTAAGATTACATCGAGAATCTCATAAGAGTGACTGAACTTAGAGATGACAGAGAACATGATCGGGTTTCTTACTTGTAAGAGAGTTAAAGTTGGATTTAACCATGCCAGTGGCAAATAAGGTGCAGACTGAATTCGGTATTAGAGTAGTGATCACCTATAGTGGAGACTACCCATGTTACATAATGTGAGGCACCGACCTTCAATTCTTTGTACCTGTCTAAATTTGTGCTTTTAGAGTGTGTGTCACCGTACGTAAATTCCGGGCAGAATGGTGAGCTGTCCAACCTCCCACCATAGAAGCACTATTTTGATCTCTTGAGTGCTATTTTTATCAACCATGATGGTGACATCGAATTGCTAACTTACATACCACTTGTAATCTTGTTCGCAGTTAGCACCATCCACCTTATCTCTCTCTACACCAACAGGTCCATAGAAACACCATCATCATCAACAAGAGGAGCATCACAAATTTGAAGGAAAGTTGAAGACGTTCAAGGTTTACAAGCAACAAGACAAGGAGCAAATTTTTTACAAGTTGAAGACATATATACAAGAGTGAAAATTATCAAGGATGAGAGTTCGAGAAGTTTATGATATCAAGATATACAAGTTGTGAAGAATCAAGCGGTAAAGTACTTATACCATGGCCTTTGTATTTTATTTTATTTGTATTCTACTTTCTCTTGTCTCAAAAAAAAAAAAAAAAAAAAAACGAAAATTAAAAAAAGAGAAAAAAAAAAGACAAGAGAAAAAAATTTAGGTTTGTTAATAGTTTTTATTATTTTGCTTTGTTTTTATTTGTATTTGTTTTATTTCTTATTTCTCAAAAAAAAAAATGAAATAAATAAATAAATAATAATAATAATAATAAAAAAACAGAAAAAAAAAAATTGGGTTTGTATGTTCGTTTTTAGTTTTGTATTCTTTCAATAAAGCCAATGGAAAGAAGGAATATCTACAAAGAAGTTTCAAGCAATAAGGAATTTGAGGAAAAGAGTTATATTGTCAAGATTCTACAAAGTTCAAGAGTTATCATCAAGAGTTGAAGACGGAAGACGAAGATGAAGACACCGATAGAAGACCGAAGACGTTTCTATGGATCTTTGTGAGAGTGGTGCTAGCTGCACGCCGAACGGATAACGAGGTAAGTAAGCATATTCCCACCTTCGTTAAGTGGTTGATTTCCTTTCTTAGAGATCGTCAGAAAATGGGTTTTCAAAAATGAATAAAAGATGTGGGTTTTTAAAAACAATTCGGAGGGTTTTGCCTTCCTACCATTCAACGTGTCGCAGGATTCTCTCTTCATTCCTACCTGGACACATGTGTGACCCATAAAAAAGCTGTTTATTATTGAGAGCAACTTCATAAAACCCTTTCTTGTGAGGCAGAGTCGAGACTTTCGATCATTCCGAACCCGAATTTCTTTCGAGAAGGGATGGTTATTTCTCTCTCAACTTTTAAGAATGAGATTGTGTTCATTTATGTGTCTAACTTCTTATGACTAGTGTGCAGAATTTCTATGTCTTCTTAGCGCGTTGGATACTATCATTACGGAGAACTAGTAAGTTGGAAAAGTAGGTTTTGTGGGTATATCTCTAGTAAACCCTCACGAGACTATAACTCGTCCACTAGGGACACCTAGGGGTTTAAAGGCTTGTTATTTATGCTAAAAGTGACCGTAGCCTCGACGACACGGAGTTGTATGTATCCTTTAGAATAAGTTTTGTTTGATTTGCTCGAGGACTAGCAAAGTCTAAGTGTGGGGGAATTTGATAGGTGTAGAATACACCGTATTTATTATCTATTGGTTATGCTTTCTTTTGCTATTTTTCTTGTAAATTATGTATTTTACGCTTGTTTTGAGTCTTATAGCTACTATGGAGTCGCACGGACGAAAAGAAGAAGAAACTATCCAAATCGAGTTAAAAAGGGCGAAAAGGTTATTTCATAGGCGAGTGATATTGGGAGCCTGGCCAAGGTTAAGGGATAACCTGTGTTTATAAATAATTGTTAAAAGCACTCAAGAAGTTACTCAGGGCATCCAGCTGGGGATTGTTCTTATCTGGGGTGCAAATAGATGTTCCAGTTTTAGAACCCACCCTAGAATAGTGAAACATCTCATTTTCAATTATTTGCTCCTGAAACTGAAAACAAGAACGAGCAGCAGAGCTGCTGCTATAACACCAAACAAAAAACACACGAGAGGATGAAATTGAGGATTCGTGGATGAATCGGATCGAGAATGAAATGGAAGAAGGCGATTTGGTCTTTGGCATTGTTAAATCGAGAAGAAGAACAAAAGGGGATCTACGGCTATGATTGATAGAGGTTTGACAGTGAAAGCGAATTGAAGAATGGGTTTGTTCTGATTCATGTTATAACAGCCTTGAGAACGAGATTACGAAGGGATTTGTGTTGTACTTGATGGCTAGAAAGACAGGGAAGAAGATGTTATCTGCCAGTCATTTGAGAGACAAATGTGGAAGACTGAAACCAGTATTTGAGTTCTGAAACGAATGGGTTTGTGTGAATTTGAGTATATGCAAGGAAGGAGAATTGACTGGCAGGAGGACTAAAGCAAGAATATTGACAGATTTATCCTGCCATCAACATCATAACGCACACTGGATGTTTGACAAAAAGACTTGTGGCTTGTTTTGCAACTGTGTTACAACAGCAGCTCACTCTTGGGTCTGCCGTGTTTCTGTGGTCTGTTTGCGAAGATTTAAGGGATGGGTTTCAAGTTTAGGAGTCATCGGGAAAGACAGAGAATAGTATGTGTTGCTGCCATGGTTACGTAAGTGATGACAGTACTGATCGGTGATGGGTATTGCTGTCATAGTTGCAGCTGGAATTACAGCGAGTTAGGAAAATGCAGGTGGAGTTGAAGCTTAAGGGAGCTGATGCTGGTTGAATTGCGGAGGATGGTTGTTTGAACTGCATACTGTATTGGGTTGAGTTCATGCTGTTGATGTCAAGAAAATGGAGGGAAGTACTGAATTTGTGGTGTTGAGTGCTTGAGCTAGATAATGTTGTTGCAGATGGTTAGCTGAAGTTTGAACCTGAGATGGAAAAGAGGTTGCCGTGGAGAATTACAGATGTTGGTGGCACCGAGATTGCAGAAGGGTAATTGCTTGTGTTGTTGGTGCTGATAAGATGTTGATCCCTGTGGTAACAGTAATTATAGAGAAGTTGGATGAGGCTAGGAAGCAACTGAGATTGCAGGTGGAGCTGGTGCTGGTACTAATGGAGTGAGGGTGAGACTGAGATTGAGAAGTTGCTGCTGGTGACATTAAAGATGAGATTTGTTTGAACTACAGGGAGTTGTTCTTGCTGCGGTGGATAATGTGTCATTGCAGGTGGAGGTGGTGTTGCAGTTGCAGCTTAATTGAACTCATGGAGGAGATGCAGCTGATACTAGAGAAGTTGGTTGTGAAGCTAATGGGTTTGATTGTGGCAATGAGCCGAGGAAGAGAAGAGATGGCATTTCAGGTGGTGGATTGTTGTTTGGCAGGTATTGTGGTCAAGACCTGGCTGGAGATGTTGGTATTAGGTTGATTTTTGCAGAGACTGGAACTGTCGGAGTGTTAAGATGGTTCAGGTGTAGGTATTGAAGCAGAAGTTGGAACTGTGATCTGAATTGCATTGCTTGATTAATTTCGGTTCTTTGCCAGCCGATCGAACGAGATGAAGAGCTTGGAATGGAATGGATTGTTTCCATCGTGATGGAATGTAAACTGCGACTGGAAGTTGACGGATGGTTGGTTCAGTGGTATCGTGGTGATGGTTAGAAGATTGAATGAGCTGAGTACAAGACATGGTAGATAGTTTGAATTGGTTCAGGTGATGGGCTGGTGGTGAGAAGAACTCGGGGAAATACTGGTGTTGATGGTGGGTTTTCATTTGAGGTTAAAATTGTAAAAACCCGGAAAAATCATGCGCTGACATCTTGTAAAAGATAAAGCCATTTATAAGTGTTGGATACTCCCACTTAATTCACCAAGAATGGAGCATGTGGCAACAATCCCATTCTCGTGAATACATGAAATTCCTCCAGGTTGGAGCATGTAGCAACAATCCCATCCCGTGAATTTCATATCAGCCTTGTATTTCCAAAGACTCATTATCGTGTGGCATGACGACCGAGTGTTACTCTTACAGAGTAACACGAACCTCCAAGTACTATAATGAAACCATGTACGAAATACCCGTACAGTGCCGACTCTCGGTGTGTTATACTAGCCCGATTGAGCCCCTCTCGGTGTGTTATACTAGCCCGACAGCATCCGGACCGACCGACGGTCCGATATGATTCGATCGCAGTCATCCAACTCCATAAGCATGATTGGATGACCCTGCATCAATTCCATCACCCCCAAGCGTGTATGGAATACCCACGCCGACCCCGCATGGTCGGTCATTGGCCTAGCTTGCCAAGAAACCGTTCATACCAAGCATTATGGACGGAAAACCCTAAATTAGGGTTTGCGGCATATTACATGTGTTGCAAAGCAGCCTCAACCATCCATCTTCGCAGTATAGATGGAGGGTGTAGATGTAGATTCAAAGGGCCCAGAGCATGTCAACACGATCACCGTGGCCCGCCTACACACTTGACCAATCGGTCAAGACCAACCATGCTTGGTTGCAAAAATTCGTACGCCCAAAGGGAGCATGGTCACACGGCTATGAAAGCCAAAATTAGGGTTTCAAGCCATCACGAGCGTCCATCTTCTCCTCCCTGCACGAATGGAGGGTCACATATTAGATTAAAAGTCCTGGCCATACCAAAGATGACCACCGTGGGCCCATCTACCCCTCACTTGATCGACCAAGGCATATCATGCCTGGCCATCCCAAAACGCACGTCCAAACTTGCATGGCCACGCCTCCCAAACCACAAACTGATCTCGACCACTCAACTTCGCCGGACGATTTAGATGGCTCGGATCACGTTTTAATGGGATATTCAGGTATAGGCGTAAACACCAGCCTACCACCTTCACGCCAGGCCAACCGACCAAGTCCGACCAAGATTGGTCGTCTTGGAACGCGCGCCTGAAGAGGGCGTGATGAACGGCCCTTGCGGCATTGGTTTTCTATCGCAAATTGATCCCGACCACTCGATTTCACCGGATGAATTGAGTGACCTAGATCATACCTTCGTGAGGGAATGGAGACATGGCGCCTACACCGTCATGCCGTCTACACGCATGTATGGTCGGTCCTAGCCAAAATTGTATCCCATGCTTGGTTTCGACTAAGTCAAGAGTGATGCCTGCGCACCTCTTCAAAACCCTAATTTCATTAACTGGTCGCAGATGAGTGTCTCAAAGATCATCTCATCCGTCCAACTTCACCAAATTGGTTATACAACCCTGGTCAGAGTTAATTGGTTAGTGAGGCGTCATTACCCATCACTTTACCACACCATGATGCAAAGACTCGCATAAAATACACACGATACTTCACAAGTATCAACTTCCCCGAATAACACAGCTTATTCAATTCAAAGATTACATGCTATCTTTCGTGGATCCACAATCCACACATTCCAGACATCAATCATGTCACAAACTGGGGATACATACTGGGGTATTGGTCCGGCGGTTTACAGCGTGCGGCAACAGCAACGCGCCATCACAAGAACGTGTCGAAGTCATGGACGGTTAGAGATGAACAGAGAAGTGGGCAAGACCGGGTCGTGTGGCACCGACGCACAACTCCACTACTCCATCACTCCACTTCCTCCACTTCCCACGAGAGACGTGAATAAGGCTCAATGACTTGTATAAATAGGTTCTCCACCCTATTTCAAACAACAACACAAGTCCAGACAAGACAGAAAACCAAGTGTTAATACAAAACGTATTCCAACACCCAGAGCTTGCTTGCATCAATCACAAGCCTGCTCACCTTTATGTTACAAGTCATAAGCAAGCCAACACCTTCACAATCTCAACACCTTCTTCGCTTCCTCCCTAAGATCAACCCCATCTCCTTCACTTTGTGACCGAAACAAGTCCGGAACGGCCATTTCTTGGTTTAGGCCGACTTGCACAGATTGATCTCTCGAATCTACAAGCACTCACCGCACAGTGCATTTGTTTAAGGTTTAAATTCATTCCTCATCCACACCCCAAATTACCAAATTCTGCAGGAGTAGTTTTCACCCATAAACAATTGGCGACCACAGAGGAGGTTAATCTCTCGGTTGTAAAGTCAATTTCTTCCAAATCCGATTCAATTTTATCAATTTCAAAAAGGGTAGATCTTAGAATCAATTCAATCAACAATTCATTTCAAGATGGTGGAATTAAGGTCTGGATCAGCAATCAATTCTGATGGGGCTAGTGTGGATAACAATCCTGGTGTCGAAGTACCTGTCAGTGGAGCTACCGTAGCCAACACATCTCGAGGAGCCGTTACCTCTATCACCAACACTAGCGGAGCAGAGACACCCCGTAGGTGTAACGCCTCCCATCACTGTGAGCCGAGCAGCCGCAAATCCCGCATCTCCTCAAGTGTAACGCCTCCAAAGGGTCACCGAGAGCAACAACTTTCACTCCCTCATCGGGGCGAGGAGCCGGAGGCACAAGAGGAGGACCACCGTCTATTACCATTGCAGACTTGATGGAGAAACAGGAAGTTCTTGCTAAGACTCAAACAGACATATGGCCGCAACTCGAAGGAGGTACTCACTTTCCTCAAGACCTTGATCGAACGATTGCCGCAAGATTCACGTCAATCTTTGGAGCCAACAAGAAATACCTTCAATTCACCCGAGCAAAGGCGTTTCCACTCGACCCACATGAGTGAAGAAGCTCGTGTTGCCCCTGAATGTTCAAGAGAAAGGGACCAGACACCCAACTTCATCACACGTGAGGATCTAGAACGACTCCTTCAAAGCCGAGGCAAAGGAAATCTGACGGATGCACATCAACACCAACCTCCATACCCTCAAGATATGCAACGAATCCCTCTTCCAAGAGGTTACACCTATCCCAAGCCTCTACCTCTACGACGGCACGGTAATGCTCGTGAACATGTCTCTCGATTCTTGAATCCTTGGGGAACATGAATACAATCATGTTCTCGCGCCCGAAAGAATTCTCGAAATCACTTACGGGAGGGCGTACACTGTACAACAACATCGCGCCTAACAAAGATATCCAACTCGGAGCGAGATGGTCGTGCTTTCTACGAAAGTATTTCTTCGTGTCCGAACAAATCACCTTTTCGTATCTAGGAAGAATTCTTCACGAACAACGAGCATCCTAACGACTTCGTCAAAAGGTTCAACTCAAGCGCTGGATTGTCATGACCCGAACGTCACCGAACGACAATTGGTGGAGTTGTGCATCAACGGGATGATACCCATATACCGCGCTCTCGTTAGAGAATCTGGCTTTCAAACGTTCTCGAACTCCATGAAGCCGCAAAACGTTCAAAGAACAATCGCACCGGATTGCTAGAAAGAACTGAGTTGTTCAAGTGAAGATTCACGTGAAAGTCGAGGGAGCAGGCGCCTCACGAACAAGCAATACAACACCGGTCCTTCTGTGAGTGTAGTGGGCGGAGGAGAGAAAAGGAAAGCTCCAGTGACGGAACAACAAACCAAGCGGACATCCCCGGCACACAAGACTTCGTCTCGAAAAGGAGCAGACAAAACTCCCGCACAAAACACTAAAGACACGGGTTTTCCTTTTCCCATGAATGAAGTGATAGAGCTCTTGGAAGCGTGGATCCAAGACGACGCCGTAAAGCTGCCCCCTATCAGACGTCCTCCAACCGAGGAAGAAATGGCAGATCCCAGATATTGTTGCTACCACACTTCATCCATCATCCAACCAAAGATTGCAACAAAGTTGAAACAAATATTCAGGGGAAAAGGTAGAGACAGGGAACTCCAGCTTGGAAACGAAGGTGTTCATAGAGACCCTCTACCTATCAGGAACTGCATGATTTCTGGGATTCTGTTCGCAAGACCGTACAATCTATGATGGAGCACATATGTGAAATCTTGTACTTCTCCAAAGGACATCGTCAAGACATATTTGCGGCCCTCAACCACGCTGTGTCAGGTAGGCGTTTGTATCCAGAGTGTGATCCAGAACCCCGCCTTTCCCGAAGGACGTGAGCAATGGAAACTGGGGACTCCTAACCGTCACTCGTTTGAGAGACGTTGAGTTCGATAACGCGTGGATTGATACGGCTTCCGAATTTAACATCATTACCGTCAAGACCTTGAGAGCGGCAAAGATTTCAAGCGGGGAAGCTACTCGTCACCCGACCGTGGTTAAAGATTCAGCAGAGAGCCCAGAGATGCATACGGATATATTGATCTTGAAGTCAAATTGGGTGATGCCTCGACACAAGCAAAGTTCTACATAGTCAAAGATCATCCCAACTACGACATGATCCTAGGACGCCCTGGATGCATGACAACAAAGCAATACTAGGAGTCTCCCTCCGCGGCTTCGATACCCGAAAGAATCTCCAACACGCCTTCCGGACCTCCCGATGGTTGTCTATTGCCGCACCAAAGAACTTACCAATGTGACACAACTTCCCTGAGAGAGCCTCACAAAGATACGTTGAAAAGTTCCGATCTCAAGTAAGTCTCGCCACGCAACCTTCTTTACAACCTACCGCCCTCGTTCGACAAGTCCCGGGGACTCGACTCCAACCAACGAACCAACCCCGACTAAGAGAGATGTGAATGGGAAGCCGGCCCTTTCAAACGTTTTATCAAGAGCGTAGAGGTCGTCTTGGTCAAAGACGATAAGACCAAGGTCCAAGTATTTGCACGCCCAAACCCATTTGGGATTGGAGATCCGTTACGAAGACGACTACATTCAAAGTTGGGAGCATGACGGTGAAAATGATCACTCCACCCGACTCACCCATCGAAAGAGAAGAGGAACCGTACTGCAGCAATGTTATCCTAGGCGGCTACCGCAAGCTCATCAACGCCGATAAACTAGAAGGCATAACAATTCACTCAAAATGGCTCAAACCCTACCGAACTTAAGATGCAGTGCTACCACTTTCCAAAGATCCTCCACCCTTTAAAACGCCTGTGCTATTTTTTCCAGCGTGTTTCCTTTTACAATTTCATGTCATATTTGTAATTCCCCAGAAAATGATTGCAATACTTGCATTCATAGTTAGGGTTTCAATTTTCAATTTTCAATTTAGTTGAAACACTATTTCCATCTGAGAACCTCTTTACTCCTAAAAACACAAAGTCTTGAGTCAGCCTAAATCAATCCACTGGAGCAAGAAAGGAAACCCTAAGAAAACATCTCACGGGAAGAAGGAAATAGAACATGTGCACAAAAGGAAAATGATTTGAGACATCTGCCCCAACAAAGTCAGGAAGATCTTGCATCAGGAACACATGTCCGTAAGTATTCCATTGTGGCATTACTTCTTTTATCACAAAGAATTACGAGTGAAGGCACACCCTTGCACCCGAGAAGATTCAGTTGCAGTTTTGGCAAAGGGTTATAAAAAAAAAAAAAAACTTTATTCAAACAATCAAATGGAAGAAAAACCTTGAACCCGGCCGCCACCGAGTACAAGGAAGATGTTCGAGTGTACAAAATATACTTGGAAAGAAGAAAAAAGAAAAGAGGTTTTAGTCGCCAAGAGGGTCGACATCGCCGCACCACCGTCTGGGTTCTTCTCCATCACCCGTTGATGCTCCTCCCTTAGAATCTACCTCAACTTCTCGTGACGCATCTCCGCAAAGACACACTCCATCCCAACATCACCAACGGAACATTAAAAGCGCATCAACATTAGGAGCCACCAATTGCTTTCAAATGTTCGGGTTCCTCCGTGTCGGAATCAAGAATTATCACGCCGTCCCGGATCGGGTAATCACACTTATCTTCATTCGGAGGATGTTTATGCTCAACTCTCCGCCTCTTCAACCTCGCCGCAAATCTCTCTCGCCCTTGCGCTTACTAGTGTCTCGCAGCGTTTCCTCGCGCCTCCACCGCTCCTCCATGTCAATCGCAGTGAAAGTGCATGATACGTCCTCTTGCAATACGAAGGTGTGAAATAGACATCCCCGTATAGCACGGCCGACTTCGCGGCGAAGATCGATCTTAGCCATTACATCTTCGTGTGCACGGTTTTCGGGCTTGTCAACTTCAAACTTCTTTCCGGGGAAGCAACAGAATGATTGTCACCCGCTTCCATGATAAACCGCAAAGGAGGGAGGTTATGAGCACAAAAAAAAAATCATTAATCAATCAATCGATCAAATTAATCGATCAGATCAAATAAGATCAACAATACCTGAGATATAGAATAAATGACTGCGTGAGATGATTCTTTATAATCTCGCAAGTCGAAAGAATCCCAGGAGAAAAGAAGTCTTTACTTACCACCTATAAAGGTTACCAATTCGGGATAACAATCAACGAGGCTTATCAGATATACCTGAGGGAAGACGTGTATGATAAAAGAAGTACACATGAAGAAGGGACCGAGCTCAGATATATGCAAGAGGAACCAAAGCGACTCACCAGACCAAGTCCTATTTCCTTCGCAGAATCAACTAACCAGGCCTGTGGCAACGCCCGACGATGTGAAACTATCCAGAAATATGTATTCACTTTAGCTTGGTCATTTCAAGATATAAATATGCCACCATCTCATGCCTACCCCACAATAGTGTAACCATTATGTGCTAGGCAGGGACTTAATGTTGATGGTGGGTTTTCATTTGAGGTTAAAATTGTAAAAACCGGGAAAATCATGCGCCGACATCTTGTAAAAGATAAAGCCATTTATAAGTGTTGGATACTCCTCACTTAATTCACCAAGAATGGAGCATGTGGCAACAATCCCATTCTCGTGAATACATGAAATTCCTCCAGGTCGGAGCATGTGGCAACAATCCCATCCTCGTGAATTTCATATCGCCTTTGTATTTCCAAAGACTACTCATTATTGTGTGGCATGACGACTGAGTGTTACTCTTACAGAGTAACACGAACCTCCAAGCACTATAATGAAACCATGTACGAAATACCCGTATAGGCTGACTCTCGGTGTGTTATACTAGCCCGATTGAGCCCCTCTCGGTGTGTTATACTAGCCCGATTGAGCATCCGGACTGACCAGATCAGTCCGGATATGATCTCGATCGCAGATCATCCAACTCCATAAGCATGATTGATGACCCTGCATCAATTCCATCACCCCCAAGCAGGTATAGAATACCCACGACCACCCCGCATGGTCGGTCATTGGCCTAGCTTGCCAAGAAACCGTTCATACCAAGCATTATGGACTTAAAACCCTAAATTAGGGTTTGCGGCATATTACATGTGTTGCAAAGCAGTCTCAACCATCCATCTTCGCAGTATAGATGGAGGGTGTAGATGTAGATTCAAAGGGCCCCGAGAGCATGTCAACACGATCACCGTGGGCCCGCCTACACACTTGACCAATCGGTCAAGACCAACCATGCTTGGTTGCAACAAATTCGTACGCCCAAAGGGAGCATGGTCACACGGCTATGAAAGCCAAAATTAGGGTTTCAAGCCATCACGAGCGTCCATCTTCTCCTAAGACGAATGGAGGGTCACAGATTAGATTAAGCAGTCCTGGTCATACCAAAGATGACCACCGTGGGCCCGTCTATCCCTCACTTGATCGGCCAAGGCATATCATGCCTGGCCATCCCAAAACGCACGTCCAAACTTGCATGGCCACGCCTCCCAAACCACAAACTGATCTCGACCACTCAACTTCGCCGACGATTTGAGTGGCTCGATCACGTTTTAATGGGATATTCGTTATAGGCGTA
Organism: Papaver armeniacum; assembly: GCA_023531295.1. Classification (NCBI taxonomy): domain Eukaryota; kingdom Viridiplantae; phylum Streptophyta; class Magnoliopsida; order Ranunculales; family Papaveraceae; genus Papaver; species Papaver armeniacum. The sequence goes on along the minus strand of JAJJWW010001571.1, from coordinate 2,666 downwards.
AACACCAGCCTACCACCTTCACGCCAACCAATCGACCAAGTCCGACCAAGATTGGTCGTCTTGGAACGCGCGCCCGAAGAGGGCGTGATGAGCGGCCCTTGCGGCATTGGTTTTCTATCGCAAATTGATCCCACCACTCGATTTCACCGGATAAATTGAGTGACCCGATCATACTTTCGTGAGGGAATGGAGTACATGCGCCTACACCGTCATGCCGTCTACACGCATGTATGGTCGGTCCTGGCCAAAATTGTATCCCATGCTTGGTTTCGACTAAGTCAAGAGTGTTGCTGCGCACCTCTTCAAAACCCCTAATTTCATTAACTGGGCCGCATTTGAGTGTCTCAAAGATCATCTCATCCGTCCAACTTCACCAAATTGGTTATACAACCCCGGTCGAGTTAATTGGTTAGTGAGGCGTCATTACCCATCACTTTACCACACCATGATGCAAGACTGACAAAATACACACGATACTTCACAAGTATCAACTTCCCGAATAACACAATTATTCAATTCAAAGATTACATGCTATCTTTCGTGGATCCACAATCCACACATTCCATACATCAATCATGTCACAAATGGGGATACATATCGGGTATTGGTCTAGTGGTTTACAGCGTGCGCGTGCGGTAACGCGCCATCACAAGAACGTGTCGGGAAGTCATGGACGGTTAGAGATGAACAAGAGAAGTGGGCAAGACTAGTCGTGTGGCACCGACGCACAACTCCACTACTCCATCACTTCATTTCCTCCACTTCCCACGAAAGACGTGAATAAGGCTCAATGACTTGTATAAATAGGTTCTCCGCCCTATTTCAAACAACAACACAAGTCCATACAAGACAGAAAACCAAGTGTTAATACAAAACGTATTCCAACACCTGCAGCTTGCTTGCATCAATCACAAGCCCGCCACCTTTCTATTACAAGTCATAAGCAAGCCAACACCTTCACAATCTCAACACCTTCTTCGCTTCCCTCCCTAAGATCAACCCCATCTCCTTCACTTTGTGACCGAAACAAGTCCGAACGCCATTTCTTGGTTTAGGCCGGACTTGCACATGTATTGATCTCTCGAATCTACAAGCACTCACCGCGCAAAGGCATTTGTTTAAGGTTTAAATTCATTCCTCATCCACACCCCAAATTACCAAATTCTCGCAGGAGTAGTTTTCACCCATAAACAAAGGCGAGACCGAGAGAATGAGAGCCGAGATTATGGCGAAAGTTAAGTTGCGAGAGGGAATGGTGATTGATCCAAAGGATGCACCATCATTTCCAGAGGAGCACTAGTATTGTATTGGTGCTGGAGTCTGAGTATGGTTGTTCTGGTGGTGCAAGAAACAGCTGTGAGCTGGATAACTCAGGCTGTGCAACAAATCTAGCCCAAAGCCTATTTAGCCAAGTTAGTGAGTTTATTCGGTATTGACTCAGCCCGAGACTCAGCTGACTCGGTGCTTGACTCAAGAGATTGGCAGACTGATAGGGATTTGGCTTGACAGTGGATCGGTGGATTTGCTTACACCAGCCGACCCCGGTGATTTTTCCGGCCGATTTCCGACCATAATCCCAGTTTTCCGGCGCCGGATTTTGGACATAATTTTACATGGGTTTTTTCTCACACATGGGCTTGGTGGACCACTTGGAGATGGGTGTTGAGAAGACCTAATATTGGAAGGAGTATCCTTTATGGAAATAGAGAAACATATAAAAAGAGAAGACTTTTACCTAATGGGGGATCTTTATCTAATATCTTTTATCTCTATCTTTTTGCCTCTACTTTGTTTTCTAGGGTTTACACCATGAAGTCTTTTATCTTTCTTCTTGTTATGAACTCCATGAATATGAGCTAGAGTTTTCGGTTATGGATTAGTTGGATTTCCAAACATGAGTTTTTGTGTAATAAATTAGTTTTCTCTCATATTATCGTTTATGATTCACAATTAATATTGTTACATGATTTGAATGCTTGTTTAGCCGAGTCGCGAATCGATTGAGTTTGCTTTCATCTTTATTGCTAGATTAGGGTTTTCAATACGAAATAGTTGTTAATTCCTGATTGCAAGTAGCATAAATGATTATAGTTTGTAGTGATATATTCTTATTATCATATGTGAACCGTAACCTTTGTTAAATCGGATTAGTGCTTTTACACGCTCGATTGCTTTGATTGGCCTCGATTTCATAGAACTTAACGCATCTAGGGAATTAAACTTGATTAGTGCTTTTACACGTTAGGTTGTTCCTTTAGATAGAATTCATATTCGCATCTTTTAATGTGTTTGTTGATGACAATAGGAGATTAGCGGGATATTCTTGCGATCAAGGTATTCTAGGGCCTTTGATAAAAGTTGAGATTAAAATATCAATTCTAGTTATTGTGTTGAAAACATGTTTGTGAATGAAAACGAAATCCATGACCAATACTTTCATCCTTGATTTGATTTGTTTACCTTTATTGTTTGCTTTTATTTAGTTTTAATTTTATAAAAATCAAGAAAATTCCGGTGTTATTTTTAGGAAACCGAAACATATTGACAACCAAGACCTCTCTGTCAGGGAACGATCCTTTCTTCCCCTTGCTTCATTATATATTTTGAGTAGTAAGAAAGTGTAATTTATATTTGTGTCGGCTGACAACCGGTCAAGAATAGTCCTC
>JAJJWW010001570.1:0-52904 GCA_023531295.1 Papaver armeniacum | reverse complement strand
GAAGGTGTCGCCAGGAAATAATTTAAATGACGCATCGGATGACGACAAATGAACATGAGAAAAAAAATGTGAGACTTAGGATTTAGGGAGTGTCTCAAGTAAAGATCGTTTATAACATTAACGACACTTGAGATGTTCCGAAAATAAAGGACAGCTTAAATCAATCCACTATATCTACCCTATATAAAGGGTTGAATTAATTATATTGTAAGGAGGATTCTTTTTGAATTGTTAAGCAAGTCATTAGGAGAGAAAAATTAAGAGTGATTGTAATTTCTTTTTAGCTCATTTCTACATTTCTTTCTGTAAACCTTTCAAGAAAACAATTAATAAAACACATTATTATTCATCTTCAAATGGATTGATTAAACAAATTCAACAGGGTGTAGTGTAGGATTTCCGCAACTACATATGCGCTAAAACAGGGGATTGAAGATGATCAGCCTTGTGAATTGGAAGAATTAGGGTAACAAGAAAGAAATCTTGAATAATTTTTAACAAGTTACTAAAATTGAGAAATGGCTAGGAGAAAAAAATGCATGGGGAAAGCTGACGATCGTAAGGAGAAGTGGAAGATTAATGGGAGAAAGGAGAAATGAAGTAGAAACCATCAAGGATAGATGCAAGAAATGGAGAAGGTCGATTCAACCACCAATTCAACCATCAACTCAACCACCAATTCAATCGGACTAAAACGTATAATCGATTATGATAGGGTGGCGTGCATACATGGAGATCAAATTCTATGGAAGAAAGAAAGAAGTGCAACAATTGATGAATAGTGAATGAAGAGAGAAATCGGAAGAGATGGGAGAAACAATTCGTGGAAATGAAGAAATTGCTAAAGATTAGAAGCGAGACAGACAATACACTTAAGAAAGGCTATAGAAGCGAGAAGAGCAGCGAATCTAACAAAGGCAAAACCACAATTAAGGATGGAAAAATAGGAGGCTGCAAAATGAAGATCAAGAAGTAGTAGCATGATCGAGATCAGGATCGAGTAGAGAAAATGGGAGAAGAACATTACCGAAATGACGTTAATGAAGAAAATTTGGAAAGAGAGTTAAATCTTGGTGAAGGAGTGTGAAGAGAGAGAATTAATAGAAAATCGTTATATTTTGGTGAATAATCACTGATGATGGAAATCAAGAAGATAAGCGACCTAGGAATGAAATAACCCCGTTAATGAAAGAAAAATCGGGAAAGAAGGAAGGAGAACACTACATGGAGAGAAACACAAAGGAAACAAAGGAAATTGAAGATGACATTTGAAAAGCATTATACCTAACAGAAAGCACGTCTAGCCGCAGAGAAAGATTGAGAGCAAGAAATGGAAAATCGGGAATGGAAGAAGCGATTCAATGAGAATAATCATGACAATGTCGAGAGAGAGAAGGCGCGGCGAAATCAAATAACAATGGAGATATTAACGAAGAATATGAAAAAGAATACAAAAAGTAGAACACGAACGAAGAAGGAGGAAGCGAGAATTAAAGAGGCAAGTAAATTCAAATTATGAGGCAAATGAACAAATTCTGCAGAATTGGCGGAGATGAGAGAATATTGAACGAAAGAGAAGGAGGGAGAAGACAGGTTAGATGAAGCTATCGCGGAGCTGAAAAATCCTTTACATTAGAAGTGCGATTAGGAGGAATACCCCAAAATGCAACTTACAGCGCTAACTAGCATTTTTGATGGGTCAACTTGTGCATACAACACACATCAAGGCTTACGTGAGATGTATCTCTAGTGGGAAAACCATGATGCTATATTGTGCAAATACTGCGTCGAGTTTAACGGGAGAAGCGTTTGAAATGGTTTGAGGTTTACAAGGAATACAATCACATCATTCAATCATTCTGATGTCTTATTTTGGGGCGTATATAAGCAACAACTCTTCGCGACACAGGCATTGAAGATGTTTTGTTTAAAAACAAAGAGTTGGCGAGAGCTTAGAACATCGCGGTAAGATGGAAGACAATGTGTAGCGAAATGGCGGGACGAGTTGATAGAAAGATATCTCATACTATCATTCATAAATGCTATGTTATAACCAACTTATTATATGTTCAAGTTTTAGAAGTCAAGAATACGATCCACGATGACCGAATTGAGAGAATTGCAAGAGGAATATATTGCTTTGGAGGAAAGGCAAAATGAAGTAGAATCGTACCCGATTGCGAATACAAGTTCAAATTAACACAGAATGCAGGTTTGTTACCCCAGATTAATACAAACGGTGGCGAGCACCTCACCCACAACAAAGAGAGTGGTAGATGATGAACAGCCAAAATTGGTAGCTATGGGAAGTCGCGATCGGGAAGAATTTGAAAGAAAGAAATTTCTACTGGCCGTGGCGGAAATAATAAAAATTCAAAGGCTTGATCGACATAGAAACCTATGGAGGTCAAAGGTATAATTCGCAAGAGACTTATGGAGGCGGAGCGGGGTATCATAGGGACAGCGAAGTCATAGAGTCGTATGGGAAGAAATCAAAATGCCACCATTAAATGATAGTGTGGAGAAAGATATGTGGAGGCTATAATCCTGATGGAGAATATACACGCACCATGGGACATAGGAGTGAACGCCACGGGGTGATAGAAGTCACGAATTTGCTCTTACCATCGTTTTCATGGACATCGACAAATGACTGCCGAAACATCAAAAGAATTATCCTTAGAATGATTGATCGGGGAAGTTGAATCACTTTTTAAAAAGCGAAGAGAAGGTTCAACATTCTACATAGCCACCGTTGAAGGGAAAAGAAACATTACATGATAGAAGTTGGGAGAAAGCTAAAAATTTGTTTTGCAACTCCATTGTTCATTCATATCGCACCATTGAAGATTTTCATGATAACGTACTCGGTAGGGTTTTTGCGAGGATGTTAATGATAAGGAGGTAATGAACATCACGAGGAAATCGCATTAAAAGAATGGCAATTCACATTATCTCTTTCTCGGCAAAAATACCCAAAGGTGAAAATACATGATAACCCGTTGGTGGTAAAAGCTGGATATTAATCAAAACACGATGGGGAAGATGATGAAGCGAGAAAATTGTTGGGCGATAAATAGAATATTAATCGATCACTGAGTTTAGTCAACATCCTTTACCATACTTACAAGACTATGGGAGGAAAGGATGAAGAGTTGATCCCTTGACATACAAAATATATGGTTTCAATGGTACCGAACAAGCCCAAAGGAGAAGTACACATGAGAATACCGTTGCAAGGATTGTCAACGATATTTTGTTTTTGTGTGGTCGAGGTGGAGTCCCCTTATAATGCATTGATTGGAAGACCATGGTTGCATGAAATTCTGGGTGTGCGTCAACGTATCATCGGTGTATAAAATTTCCCCATCCTAGTGGTGTTGGAATTATAAAGGAGATTGGATAGAAGGGGAAAAATGTTATGAGATTGATGTGGAGAGCTGCGAAGAGAGAGCCGCAAAAAGAAGGGATGGAAGAAGAATATTAAAGAGGAACAAAGAAAAGAAAGATTGATGGTAGATAGCATAAACATAAGGAGGAAGACATTGCGAGGAGAAGATATGACGGCAGCTTGAAAGTCATCTTTGGAAAAGAATTATTCCAGAGGATTTAATGATACTGAGGCGAGAGGAGGCAGAATAAAAGGTGTAAGAAGTGAATAATTGCTAAAAATAACAAAGATAAAGTGGCGAAGGCACGTCAAGGACAAGAAGAATAAAAGGTAGTTGAAGGCTCTCTGCAGAAGTGAATGCATGAAGGCGGTTGAAAAATCGCGATGGAAAGGAAACGATAAGAGATTTGAATGGTAAAAAAGGCAGAACGTAGTAAGAGTGAAAAGTGTAAGAAGTGAATAATCATCGAAAAAGCAACAACAAGAGATTATTCAAAGTAAGAGGAAGAAACAATAATAGAAGCAGAAACATGTGAAGATCTCGTAAAAAAAAAATGTATGCAACTTTGATTGAAGAATTGAAAAACGAAAATGATTAAACAATGTAAAAAAAATCTTCAACTTTGATTGTGTGATAGCTTCGCCCAACTGAATGAATGCTTGAATGAATTAACAAATATGAATGAGTGAGTGAATGGGACGAACCTTTATGGCGTACACACCTTAGTTCGCGAATGATATTTCGCAAGGGGCAATTGTAAGACCTAAAGTGCGTCATATAAGGGGTATCTCTTGACATGGCTCGGGGGAAAGGTTACACCGCTCACTGGAACTGAGTCATGGAGATTTGGGGCCCATGAAAGCCTATCCGGTGGAGATACCTTGGATTTCCAACTATATATATAAGTTATACCACAGTTTGGACGCTGAGGATCTCTTCCAAGGAGTCAGCGTATGACCAAGGCGCCCGAGGTACACGGTTGAGTCAAGAGTGCGGGGAGCATGGAACTTCCTTACCACTCTTGACAAGTCTTAACACATCTTTCACTCGGCCCGAAGAAAACTCCACTTAGGTGCGCCTCGTAACCATAAACCATATAGGTATAAGGGATAAGAGGCTGCGAAACAAGCTGGTTGTTGTTAAGATCGGATGGGAGGAGATAGTCTTGTATGGCCGATGTACGCCTTCTTGAAGGGCAACAGGAGATGATAAGGGCGGCACCCTCCGCAGGGGAGTCGATAAGTGTCAAAAGACGCAAATGTCATGAGACTTTACTTTCGCAAGGGAATATAGGCTTGTCATATTTATGCAATGATCCTGTAGAGGCAATATCTGACGCAAGGATAAGGCGAGATCAATGGGTTATTGCATGGAAATGCAAAACGTCCAGCGATTTCGTCGCGAGAGGCGATAATGTCACGGGGTTTTACACTCGCAAGAGTGTTTAAGCTGTCATATTGTCGCGAATAAAATATCTGCAAGGCAAAAATACTCAATGATAAGACAAGGTCAATGGGTCATTACATGAAAATGTAAAGGCGTCCTGCGATCTTGTCGCAACAGTGTGGAAAATAATACCTTTTAATTAGGAAGGCAAAATAAGACCACACAAAAACGATAAGGCAAGATTAGTGGAGTTCTTCATTTATGGAGACATTCTGATCTTGCTCGCCATAGCGACTTCGATATGCTTGAGCAGAACAACAAGGTAGATCTCTCATTTGGGAATGAATAACGGAGGCAAGTATGGGAATGAATAGGATAAGGTTTTGTTATTCATTCCCATATGAGGAATTTATGCATTCATGATATTGGTAGTCGAATTATAAAAAAATTTGATTAATATGTGCAAGTAAAGAAAGCTAAGATTGAATTCATCTTTGACAATCCAAGAAGATTGAAAGAGTATATATATTACAAGTAGCAAAAGAAGAAAAGAAGTTATTGCTTTGAAGGATCATCTTCTTGGTCGATTCTTGATTTCATCATTCTCTTCGCAGTTCTTACGCTTCGCTAGCATCACTATCGAGACATCTGAGAAAGTGTATCTTGGGAATATCCTCTTGAAGACAGGATATGAACTAAGAGGAATCTTGTGATCATTGCAAAACTATCTCAATAGTTTGATTGCGAAAAACAACTGCATAATTATTAAAGTTCGCCACTATAGCTTGCAGTTGTTTCTTGACTTAGAATATTTGTTGTTCACGAAGAGAAAAGTCTTGTGCGAGTTGTCCTTTTCGAGACTCAAGTTCTTCAATCCTTGTTTGAAGTCTTTTCTCAGGATTCTACGAGAACATATGACAATATATTAACAATTTAATAGCGATGCTACGGAAATAAAAAAAAAAGTAAAGCATAATAAACAACCTTCTCTCGTCGGATATCATATCCTTAACCAAGGCGGTATGCTCGGCATGAAGGCTAACATCAACACCTAAGTTATTCTGGCATTATCTAGAACCTTCGCAGCCCAAGCAAACTCATCATCATTATTTATAACAAGAAGTGAACAACTTGTTCTTCTCGCTCGATAAAGTATGGCATTCTGGCGAAGGATTCATCTCGTTCAATTTGTACTTGAGAAGAGATTTTTGAAATGCTTCTAATGCCTGCGCACCCCTATTAGCGATACGGTCTTTTTTCATCAATAAGGCCACTAATTTTCTTCCTTTGAATCTCAATTTTTCTATGGGAATCAAGATACATTTGTTTAAATCGATTGGCTAAACCTAAACTAGCTCTATGCTCAATCTCAAAGGCGACATTTGGTTTGAAGTTCATTCATTGAAAGGGAATCAATTTTGTTTGATGAGTTACTTAAAGACTCATTGACATGGGTGAGAAGAACGTCATTATCCATGGGCTCGGGAAATGAATGGAGAAGAATAGCTTCATCGAGAGAGATTATATATGTCTGAAAATAATAAATCGGGGAAAGAATAATAGCGGAAACAAAGTAAAGATGACTTGAAGAATAAAAATTTTATACCATAAAAGTCAGCGATTTGCACTTTGAAGAGTAGATACTCTATTCTGTTGAGAAGTAAGCTCAGCCTCCAAATGTTTAATTCTTTCATCTTTTCAGCGAGATGTCAGCTTCAACCTCTAGTTCTCGGATTTTCTCTTTAAGTTGCAAATTTTTCTTTTCAAGATTGTGGTGTCTTTTTCAAGGTCTCAGGCAACGACAAAGAAGCCCTCCCGGACTATAAGGGAAATATGGGAACGATTAAGATAAAGCTTATAATTGAAGTCACAAAGAAACAAAGGGATATGAACATACCAAAGCGTGAGAGCATTTAAGTGATCGGAGGTCAACATTCGGGAGACTCATGAAAGGACTCATTATCCTCTAATAGTGGGGCATCGCAAATTTTAGCGAGAGCTCCCAGCAAGTAGCGATTAGATGATCATCTCTAATCCTTGCATAGAGTCGGAGAAGATCTTTTGGACAATTGCGCCATAACGAAGTAGTCAAGCGACTTTCTTTCGCGGAGGAGAAGTACCAACCTCATTTCACCCTCATCAGAATTTTCATTGGTTTGAGAAGAAAGCTGGGTTTTCCGTTTCTTAGAAAACGGAGACAGAAGCTTGTCCTTGCGAAAAAGTAGTTTTATCCTTACCTTTAATCTTAGCAGCTTGACCTCTTCAAAAAGTCAACCTTCGCATACGCATGAAGATAAGAAACAGACAACAATATTGTTTAAAATAAAAGAAGATGTTTCTTACTTCATCAGTGAGCGATCGAATATCGCCGGAGTACTCGGCTTTGTATCTTCTTTATACTTCTTTCTCATTAAAGCGATCTAAAATTTCTTGAAAGTTAATAAATAAAAAAGAAAGGAAATATCGCAAAATGGAAATTGAGAGAAGGAAATATACCTCTTTTTCTCCTCGAGCCATAAATTCCCAAGGATGGTAATTTGCGAGGTGTGCGGGGAGAACATGTGAACTGCGGCGTAAGGTCCACTCAAGAATAAAGGAACAACCCACCACTTCTCATCTTTGGAGTGGCGGGAGTACTATTGTTACCCGATGCCAATCGATATCATGCATAAGCAGCTTGTCATCGGGAACATTATCTATTCTTTTCAGTCGAGCGCCCCAGCGAGATTTATCATTTCTCATGTTTATCACTGCATAATTCGCAAATAAATTTTCTACAGTATACTTCTCTGGGGACTATCTCCAAATTTGCAAAGTTAGGATCTCTAACATTAGTAGGATATAAAGATCCTTTACCGAGCGCCAGGGTGTGCGAATTCAAGCATCAATCGGATGCAATGTCGCTCAACGATAGACCGGCTCGCGAGAATTTTTTTTATGAGCAAGGATTTCATAAAATAATGGTATCTCGGGATTATATAGAGGAATGGGAAGTCTGCGAGTTGACCTAGCGAGACTATGATTTTATGATCATCACATTGATGATCGAAAACGATTTTCCCGAAAGAATAACGAAGATTCTTCATCTAGAATGGTTGATAAGATGAAACCCTTCTCTTTTAATTTGTTTTGAGTATCTTCAAAAAGGGGTTTATATGTACGACCCAATGAAGCCATTGATATAGTATGGGAATGAATGGGAATGGAAGATTGAGAGAAATTGAAGAGGGGAATTACGGTAGCGATAGCGCAAATTGCGGAAGAAGAAAGTTAAACGAAAGTTGCGAGAGGAAAATAAAGAGAAAAAGAGAAGGATAAAGAAAGCTATATATAGAGAAGAGAATCCTCGAGAAAACAAATGCATTTAATGCGAGATGGGACGTGAATGGTCAAGAATAAACGGTTGAAAGAGACGTGTCAAAAAGGAGTGGAAGAAGAAACACCTGTAATAAATTTCGTCACAGTAAAAATGAACAATCGCGAGATAAAGATGAGCGATTCGCGGCACTTCAATAATTAGTTCTCACGACATTCTCTTCTTCGCGAGAAGACATGAGAAGAGGCAAGATTGAGGACCAGAATATCGCGACAACAATATTGTGAGAGTAATAAACAACTACATTGCGAAGGTGTCGCAAGGAAATAATTTAAATGACGCATCGGATGATGGCAACAACCGAACATGAGAAAAGTGTGAAGACTTGAGATTTAAAAGTGTGCAAGTAAAGACGTTTATAACATTCACGACACTTCGCGAGATGTTCCCGAAAATAAAAGGGCACTTTAGCTGTCATCCATTTATACTACCCTATATAAAGGGTTGAATTGATCTGTTGTAGAGAGGATTCTTTTGAATTGTTAAGCAAGTCATTAGGAGAGAAAATTAAGAGTGATTGTAATTTCTTTAGCTCATTCTACATTTCTTTGTAAACCTTTCAAGAAAACAATTAATAAAACACATTATTATTCATCTTCAAATGGATTGATTAAGCAAATTCGAGTGAGGGGTGTAGTGTAGGATTTCCTGCAACTACAACTTGAATCTGAAATTTGCTCATTTTTGTATCGTTGCTTGTAAACCTCGAACATGTTCAACTTTCCTTCAAATTTTGTGATGCTCCTCTTGTTGATGATGATGATGGTGTTTCTATGGACCTCGTTGGTGTAGAGATAAGGTGGATGGTGCTAACTCATGAACAAGATTACAAGTGGTATGTAAGTTAGCAATTCGATGTCACCATCATGATTGACAAAATAGCACTCAAGAGATCAAAATAGTGCTTCTATTGGTGTGAGGTTGGGCAGCTCACCATTACGCCTCGAATTAACGTATGGTGACACACACACTCTAAAAGCACAAATTTAGGCAATTTAAAAAATTGAAGGTTCGGTGCCTCATTATGTAACATGGGTAGTCTCCACTATAGGGGACCACTACTCTAATACCGAATTCGACCACCTTATTTGCCAGCATGGTTAAATCCAACTTTAACTCTCATACAAGTAAGAAACCCGATCATGTTCTCTCATCGTCTCTAAGTTCGGTCATTCTTATGAGATTCTCGATGTAATCTTAGCGACATGTATACTATGTGACTCTAAACTAACCATAAGTTGGAGTTTTCTTATTCACTAGTTTTCACAAAAGTTGAAAATTTTCATAAATTTACAACGCAAATGCTTAACCACCCCCCCCCACACTAAAACTTTACATTGTCCTCAATGTAAATTGAATAAGTCAAAAGAAAGTCAAGGTGGGAAATTTTATAACAATATGCGACAAGAAAAAGTAAAAACAAGAAAAAAAAAATAAAAGATAAGAGATACAAAACCTATGGGTTGCCTCCCATTTAGCGCTTGGTTTAAAGTCGTCAGCCCGACTTGCAAGATCGATTCCCCATCACCAATAACCTTGAAAAGTTGAGGATCCTTCCATAGAACCTGTTTTGCAAACACTAGCTTCACACAAATATTAGTAATATAAAATAGAAACGAAGCTATTAACCGATAAAAGTTTCCCCCACACTTATTCTTGTCACACTTGGAAGTGTATAAAGAATATGAGTTCCGAATTACTTCACGGTTTCTTATTCTAAAACCTGCATAGTATGAGAATCAAGTATCTCTAATGGAGGATATCGAGAAACAAAGTCATTCAACAATGTTTTGAAGCACATACATTCAAACCAATAAGAGGTAAAGGAGAAGAAACAATAGGCAAAGGGTTAGACAAACCTTGCATAGTCTCTTGTATCACGGAATCCTCTTCATCCTTGAAAAACTCAAGTGAATTATTCACTTCTTGTATATCATAGTCCTCTATCAAACCTTGCAACCATTCTTCGTCCGTTTCGCCTTAACCACGGTCCTCGACATAAACATCATAATTACAATCATTAGCAAGCTCCAATGGGTCTTCCACAATATAGGTCATATCTGGTCTCATTCTCAACATACTCCTCTTTGTTGTAAGGCACATACTCCATCAAGGATTCAAGTCTCGCTATAAGGAACTTTTTAGAACACTCATTGCATCTTCCTCAAGCTCTACCTTTTGAATAGGTTCTTGATCATTATTAAGATCAATGCTTGAGTAATCTACAAGTGTCGACATATTCCTCTTCGTCTTCACCTTGATGGCAAAAAGACTCCATTGTACACTCCTCGGGGATGTCACCATGAGTTGGTTCAAGCAATGTATCATAATCACCGTCACTATCATAGTCAACATAAGATTGGTCCTCGCTGAATTTAGTGTTGCTAATCTCGAACTCATCCTTTTGAATAGGTGAATGATCATTATTACGATCAAGAGTTGAGTTAACTACACAATTATCAACGAAAGTGCCCAAGGATTGGCCTTTTTCAACATTAACATCAATCAAATATTCATCACAAACCATATGCACATTAGAATTATCCATATCTTCCTTGCATTGATCAATGCCTCTTCAAGCAAGCTAAGCAATACCTTCACGTTCTTGGAGTTGCTGGTCCTTAGTCTCTTTAGCTTTTGAAATTCTTCTTGTAAAAAGTTGGAAACTTTGTCTAGAAAGTTCGAGACTTTTGTTCACGGCATAAGAATCCTCCCATTGCTTGTGGTTGTTCACACATACCCGCCATAAGGTTGTTGAGGAAAACCATAAGGTTCCATGGAATATTGGTCATAACCAATGAATTGGTTTTGATTATACCCACAGGAATTAGTAGTTGTCATATTGTTGAGGTTGTTGAAAACCGTATCCATCCATGTAGTATGCTCCTTCCATGAGAAACAAGTACCTGAAATAAGATTCTCAAACCAAGGTTAAAACCCAGAAAATAGGAAAAAAAAAAAAACTAAAAAAAGAAACCAAAAACAAGTGACAACCTTGATCGGTTGTCACCCGGTCAAAAATAATTTCACTTTCTTGCTTCACTAAAATAAAGTAGTATGCAATAAGAAAGAGTTCGTATCCACAGAGAGGCTTATGTTGTTATGCAAATTTTCGGTTTCTTAGTAACCAAGGGGGATGTTGATGTTTCAAAGCAATAAAAATAAATTGAAAGCAAAGTAATAATAAAATTTATCAATAAGGAGGAAGTATTGGTCACGGATAGTTTCATTCACAAATATGTATTCTCAACAATGACTAGAATTGAAATTTTAATCTCATTTACTAAAAGTCCTAGGATACCTTGATCGGATATCCCGCTAATTCATTCATCACAACCACATTAAAAGATGCATATGTGAATTCTTCACAGAAAGCAACCTAAAGTGTAAAAGCACAATTAGATTTTAACTCCTAAAAGCAATGAGTTCTATGAATAAGACTAATCAAGGCAACCAAAATGTGTAAAAGCACTAAATCGATTTAACCCAAGTTATGATTCATATGTGACTAGTAGGATATATCACTACAAGCACTACCCACATTTATGCTACTCAAAATCAGGATGACAACGTTTCGATTGAAAACCCTAATATAGCTCTAGATATGAAAGTAGATCGGATTGATTAGGACTCAACCAAACAAACTATCAAATCATAAACATTATAAACCATGAATCATAATCAATAAATTCTTTTGAGACAAAACTAATACATTGAATCAAATCTTATTTGTGAAATCCACTTATTATCCCATAACCAATAATAGGTATTTAGTTACTCATAGTATTTTGATTCAACATAATTATTATCAAAAATAAGATGAAGAACATGTAAAATAAAATGGAAGCAAACCCTAGTAGAATCGCTCTCCTCCAAAACTCCAGTAGAAAATACGTGATACTAAAAGAATAGAAACTTTTTCTTTTTATAGCCTTCCAACTTTCCATATTAGGTCTTCAAAGCCCACGGTCCAATAAGTAGAAGTCCACTAAAACTCATGTGTGTGAAGAACCCATGTGAAAATATGACTCAAAAATTGTTCGCGGAAAAGCGGGATTGTGGCCTGAAATCGGCGGAGAGTCGCATGAAATCGGCTCAGTGTGACGTATAAATCCCAGCCATCATAGGTCAACCATTCAAATCGGTCAGTGGGTCGGGATCAACTCGGTTGGAGTCAAACCAGTCGATGTCAGGGGTGATTCGAGACAGCATTTCCAGAGATGTGAGTCACTGTTACCCAGTGACTTAACTTGGACAGGCCAGCACATAGGCCAGTTCTGTGTATGGCAATCATTGTGCTTCACCACTTTGGCCAGCCATTCCATAGCTCATCCCATTTCAACAATTCTAGTATCGGCATTTCATAACTTTGCAATCTCCCGCCCGACTTCTATTCCTCCACCAAACTTTGCACCTCTTCTTGTTTCAATACTAGTCGCAATAGCTTCATGAACTCAAACTCTCTCGTAATCTCGCCTTTCCAGAAACCATTGCCCAGCCTGTGTGCATTCCCAGTGCTGACTCGCTATCGAGACTGCAATTTCCATTTTCCACTTCTAGCACCCTAATCTCACAACTCCCTGTGTTGTTCTTATAGCATCGATCTCTTCCCATTCCTCCAAAGATAGCCCAATTCGAGAACTACCAACAACACTTCACTTCCTTTGCCTTAGCTCAATACCTCACCGTAATTACCACACACTTTCCCGCAAGATCACACTCCACCTGCAGTAGCACACTCCACCTGCAACAGCTGCATTCCCAGGTTCAACTTCCAGTTCCCCCTCTCTGAAAAAAAACTCAAGCCATCTGCCTATTTGCTCAGCTGACACCACAGCAAAATCATACTTCCCAGGCCAGCACATCCATAGCTCATTACATCAACCCCATTTGCAATGGCTTGGCTCTGGCGTTGCAGCCATCTCCTTAGCCAGCTTATTACTCTACCTGCCAGAGTCACACTCCATTTCTTTATACCTACACATACATCTAGGTTCTCTCAACTCTCTTGCACCTTGAGCTAACACCACCTTGTCGTAGCCGCAACCAGACCATTACCACCGGTACCTAATACCAAATTTGCATTGCAACCTCGATGTGAGCTTTGTAGAGGTCAGATCAACTCAATCTCCAACCACTTTGACCATCCATCTGTCTGCATTTCAAAGCATCACATAATCGCATCTCTTTGCACACCCGCAAACCTAGCCAGCCCGCAAATCACAACTCATATAATCTATTCAATCAAAACACCGCAAATCTCAGGCCATTCCAAGTGCAACCTGCAACATCAGTTCAAGCTAGTTCATCTTGCAATTCAGGCCATCCTAGCACCAGCTCCAATTCCCTCTCAAGCCTAGTGCCAGCTCAATCCAAATCTGCAACTCAAGCTACTTTAGCTCAATTCAAGGCCACCACTTTGCTTGCCATTGCTTCACTTTGAATCTACCGGGCACCGAGCTCTCAATCAACATAAGCCATGTCACATCGGCTCATTCAACCTCCCGTGACCAGCCTGTGACCAAAGACATCACCTCAACTAAGGCAACACCATTCCCCGAAGCTCATTCCAAGCCATTCAACACCCTTGCCAATAATAATGACAAAGAACTACGAAAAACCGACGACAATTCACCATCACTTCTTCCATCACAATAACATCGAGCCAGACAAAAATTCAGCCACAACCCAATCCAACCTCAACAACAATTTCATCACCAGCTTCACACTGGCAACACCAACATCAGCTCTGGATTCATCAGCCGTGAAGCACAAATCTGCACTCATTCCCCAGATCACCAACAAACCCTAACCTGAGCCTATTTCCCTGAGACAATTCTATCACCTTTTGTGACTTGAGTCCCTAACCTTCAACAACAAGCTCGAGAATCATCTCAACTCAAAACTTCACTGACCCCTCACACTTTATTCAAGTTCACCTTCCACAAATCAATAGAACCCATCACAATAAAGAAAATTAAGCAAGAACAATCACCAGATTCTTAACTGATGCTTCAGAACCGCCATCATCAATCCCCAGGTCTTTGTCTACAAATTCCTTCTCAATTTCAATCACCCAGATTAGGGCTGGGCCAAAAACTCATGAAAATAATCACCATTCTTTATCTGAGCTTCATCATTGACCTTCAACGGCGGAACCCCTCTGTGATTCACTCATGTTGCCAAACCCATCTCCTTCGTCTTCCAATCTTTCGATTAACAGCCCATAGCAACCTCTCTCTCTCTCTCGATCTGGTTTCAAAATCCCTCCTCACAGACATTTGATAATGAAGAAGAAATAAATTTCTTCTCTCAGTTTCGTGTATCATGTAAGAACACGGATGTATCCACCCCAGTGGTAGGATAAAGGGGCAGCCTTAAATGACTATAAACACCCACTCATTGTTAAGGGCCACCTCCGTTGCTTTGGCCTGTCGGTTCCAGGTAACCCGACAGCTAATTCTCTTCCGCTCCCTTGCCGCGTTTCAGCCTGCTCACATATAGCTCGCTTTTTGTGAGATGACAATTTCGCCCTTTGGGCCCAATTTGGATAATTTCTTCTTCTTTTCCTCCGTGCGACTCCATTGCACCTATTAAACTCAAAAGCACACATAAGATACATAATTTACAAGAAAACTCAAAGAAAGCATAAATACTAGATATTAAATACAGTGTATTCTACACCTATCAAACCTCTCACCTCCCAAAACAGGCGCCAAAATTTGACGGGTTGTCACTGACACAAATATAAATTACACTTTCTTACTACTCAAAATATAAATATAGCAAGGGCAGAAAGGATCGTTTCAAATGAGAGGGACTTTGGTTGTCAAATTGTTCCGGTTCCCTATAAATAACACCGGGTTTTCTGATTTTATAATCTAAAATAAAATAAAAACAAACAATAAAGGTAAACAAATCAAATCAAGGATGAAAGTATAATCATGGATTTCGTTTTCATTCACAAACATGTTTTCAACACAATAACTAGAATTGATATTTTAATCTCAATTTTTATCAAAGGCCCTAGAATACCTTGATCGCAAGAATATCCATGTAATCTCCTCTTGTCATCAACAAACACATTAAAAGATGCGAATATGAATTCTATCTAAAAGGAACAACCTAACGTGTAAAAGCACTAATCAAGTTTAATTCCCTAGATGCGTTAAGTCTATGAAATCAGGCCAATCAAAGCAATCGAAGTGTAAAAGCACTAATCCGATTTAACAAAGGTTATAAAGATCATAAGAATATATCACTACAAACTATAATCTTATTTATGCTACTTGCAATCGAATTATCACTTTTGCGTATAACAACCCTAATCTAGCAATAAAGATGAAAGCAAACTCAATCGATTAAAGACGGCTCGACTAAACAAGCATTCAAATCATAACAATATTAATGGTGAATCATAAACGATAATATGGAGACAAAACTAATTTATTGAAAAAAACTCATGTTTGGAAATCCCAACTAATCCATAACCAAAGAAAACTCTAAATCATATTCATGGAGTTCATAACAAGAAGAAAGAGAAAAGACTTCGTGGTTTCTAAAACCCTAGAACACAAAGTAGAGGCCAAAGATAGATAAAAGATAAAAGAGATAAGATATGCCCAGCTAAAGAGAGGTGTCTAGGCTCATATATGTTTGCTCCCCACTTGCCAAATTAGGTCGAGACCACACAATTCATTCAAAACCATCTATGCCTGCATAATAAGCCCATGTATGAAGCCCAATTTGGTTAGTCCATCGTCCATCCGAGTTAAATCGGCTAACACCGGGAAGGATCGATCCTTTGAGTCAACTCGCCCGCATCCTAGAACAGCCCGAGTCTCCCTGTTTCTGTGACTTCGGCCAAATTTAAGCCATTCCTTCACTCTTCTTCCCTGTAAACATCCTAACATTCATCTATCAAAGCATTCAAACTCATTCATTATTGCCTGACAACAAACCCATTATAACCATTCTACTTCAGTTGCAACACTTCTTTACCACTTCTAGCATAATCTGCAACCTCCTCCTTGCACTAATACTGCAGATACAATAACACAGACCAAAGACCATCTCAGCCATGACTACGGCTCTCAAATCCATTTTGTATCTAAGACTCATATAGTCTCAAGCAGGTTCCATCTCAAGAAAGCCAAGTCACCAACTCAAGCAACCATTTTCTCTTCATTATTTCACCTGAATTATGCCTAGCCAATGCAAATACATCACCAAACTTCAAAGAAATTTGCCATTCTTTGATACTCATTCAATCCTACACATTCAACTACCCATATTGCCGCAATCTCATGGCAACATCTTGTACAACCTAGCAGCACCTCAAGGCCATCCTTCCTCCAACACCGGTTCTCAAGCTGCCGAACAAAAATAGTTGTATCTGCATCTCGCAACAACTTCTCATTTTGCTTTTCTCTCTGCTCATTAGCTTCATCATTTGCTTCCATTCCATGGCGAGGCTCAGTTTTATCCACTGCAACTCCTCAATTTGAGATTTACTCACCGCAGCTCGAAATAACAAAGAAACCCATTCTTATAATGCGGTTCAAACACCACATACCCATGGCAGTTCACCTTGGAAAAACTCCACAAATACATCCACTTCCCTGCATCTATAACAAGATCATAATCACTTCTATACCGGCCGAGGCATTGCCATCTCTTCTCTTCCCTCATTTCATTGCCACAATCAAACCCAACTCGACCAATGAAAACTCACAACCCCTTGGTTCCTTCCTGCAAACATCTCGGGCCGCTCAGCAATGAATGGCTTAATCCTCTATCCGAACCACAACACCATGGCCTCACTCAGAGCATTTGCACCACCCGGTTCCATATCAGCTCACATCATCCTAATTGCACCAGAACCATCCATAATCCCCTTCTTCCAGCAACCACCAACTCTATTTCATAGACCCATTCATCGCCACTCTTTAGTTTTATGGCCATAACAATAACAACCAGTATTCCGGCATTTTCTTGTTTTTAGTAGCAACCTCGCATCATAATTGCCACCACCAATCACGGCAAACCACAAAACCCATTCATTTCAGCCACAATACCCTAGCCGCAGCCTCGATTCACCTCAACTCTGAATTTCTTCCATGAGTTTCAACATCTCAATCTACCATCTTCTTTATCTTCATCACCATCTCTCAAATTAACAAACGCGACAAACCCTAACTCCATATTCTGTTCTGATTCATGTCTTTCCCTCATACTAAATTCAAATCAAACCCATTTGTTGACCCCATTTCTAAATCACCACCACCTGCAATTCACCTTAATTCCACGAAACCCAAAAATTCTCTTACTTTCTTTGGAACTTCAAATTCCAGTTAAACCCATCTTGTAAGCTTCTTCATAAACTCTCAATTTCAACCTCACTTCATACATGATTTCTTTTATGTCGATTGATTTAAGGGTTTACTCAAACCCTAACTTGATTCCTTCTTTGCTCTGGATTTCAATTTGATTCTCGACTGATTCATCTACCCATGACTCTACCTGTTCTTCCTTTTCTCAATCTAGCAACCCCGTGAATCTATTTCTTCCTTGGCGCCGTTTTCTCTCTTCTCGTGTATTGATTTCAGGTGAGGCTCAAATGAAAAGAGAATAATTCTCTTAATATTAAAGCCCTGATAATGATAAGAAATGATAAAGGCACCCAGCATATGATATTGGCCACCACGGTGACATCCCTTAGAGTTTGACTTCCCTTATCCTCGGCCGACTCCCATTAGCACTTGCTCGTGAAATGATCATTGTGCCCATGACGCTCAAAATGATGCTTTCTCCTTCTTTTGCCCAAATGACTCCATTGCACCTAATACCAAAACTAGACATAAGAGATGCAATTCCCAAAATAGCAAAGAAAGCATAAATACTAGATATAAAATTAGGTGTTTTACAACACTATCAACATGCCACATGCCGCATGCACTAACTAGGGTTTTGGCATACAAAACCCTAATTTAGGCAAAGTTGCTATGCCAACCAAGACAAGTAACGTTTCCAGGCATTGGGATTGTTGCGGCAACAAATGGGCCAATGTTGCCACGCCACATTTAGGTCTAACACCAATATGCTAAAACAGCTGCCACGGCTACACCACCATGGCATATGCTATGCCACGCCTGCGCCTTGTGCCCTGCCAATGACACCACTTTTTCTATACAACAGGATGTGGCCATAATCAATGGCCATCCTTTCCTCATAAGCTACAATCTCAGTCGTCCAAATTCGCCAAGGAATTGACAGCTGCGCAAGTTTTAGCGGCGGCCAAGGCAAGCCTAATAGCATCACATGCTATTTTCCTATGGCAAGTCTCTTGAATTTTACTTGCCACACTTAGCATCTACACGTTTTTCACGCAAAACACTCGAGACATCAAACATGTCACAAATTGGGGATACTCATCAGGGGGGTATTGATACGGCGGTTTCTGTGCGGCGTGCAATACGCCCGTTATAAAGAAAGTGTGGAAGACGGGCGTTAGTGGTGGCAAGAAGTAATGGGTGTAAACGGATCACTTCCTTCATCGGGAATCAGCACGGTTTCGGATGGTTACATGTTACTCCACTCTTCCATCACTCAATCGTTCCCACTTCCTATGAGACCAGGATACGTTTAATTATGACTTGTATAAATAGTTTTCACCTATTTCCACCAAACAACAAGTTTTGGTCAGAGAACAACACAGTATCCAGAAATCACCAAAGAACTGATACCTTTTCATTCTGCAAGACGGTTCTACTTTCTGATATAAGTCATAAAATAGCCACACCTTCATAATTAACCATTACGGTCTCAACACCTTCCAAATAATTAAGAGTTTGCTTGAACGACCATCCATTGGTCCCACGGCCACAAGGGCGGCCCCATGACCTCTTGGTCGGGTCCCTCGATTCATGACCAGGTTTTATTATATGTCGCTCACACGAGCATTATTTCAAAAATGATTAAACCAGCATTTAATCATTCTTTTCCTGGCCAAGTCCTCAAGAGACTTTGGTACTTTGCACATTCGAGCATTCACAGGCGTACATGGTGGACTGTCATCCCATGTAGATCCAGTCCCACGTTTCACTCTGCCAGTTAATTTGCAATAAATCATCATTTCGATAAAATTAGGGTTTTGAATCCCGAGCTCTGCGAAACATGATTAAATGATTCAAATACTGATAATTTTATGTTGATTCCATGATCAACGTTTTTATTTATTTTACTCGACCCAAGTGGTAAGATCTTAAATTAATATTTATTTTGGTCCTGCTACCAACAATTCATCAAACGAGCAATATTTGCTCAAACCGGCTATATTTGCTCAAACTAGAATTTTTCGCTCAAATTAGCAATATTTGCTTTCGAACCGGTATATTTTTTCGATTCAAGAATATTAGTTCAACTATCAATATTATTCGACAATTAATAACACAGTTTGCTCGTCTTAGGTAATCAACATAATAATACCTCGTCTCAGCAGACATATTTGATTCGTGAGTTTCAGAACATTTGCAAAACATTTTCAATTCAACAATACATGGACTCATCATCCCACAAAGTCATCAACTGACTCCATTATCAAGAGATATCAATCGTGTCACATGGGGGGATATTAACTCTTTTATCGGCTGCGGCACGTGTGTTCACCCACGATGAGAATGTGAGCAAGTGGTGTGCAATCGATTGGAAGGGTCACAAAGTAGTGGGTGGAAAATTAACCAAGTCTCCGCACGATGAGCAACTGGTTTTAACACGATTTCCCACTTCCCCACTCTCCGATTCCAAAGAACCGTCACACTTCATGGGATCATTGGGTTTTCAACTCCGGCATTATAAAATATCTCACGAATCCCGATTGAAAGGACAAGATTGAACACTCGAACATTCGCAAAAATGAGCAATTTCTCATCAAAGTTCATACAGACAATCTTTCGTCTACACGAACTCAGAGAAATCACTCTCAATTGAGCAAAATTCAATCATTCAGAGCATTCTTACGCTGAATTCACAACACACCTACAATCTCATATCGCCATTGATCTCACGCATTTTCTCAGCTTCCCTCCTACAGATCAACCCATCCTCTCTTGTGACCGAATTGACTTTGGAACGACCATCTTGGTTTGGCGGAGTCTTACAGTTGATCACTCGAAATTAAAGCACTCCCTTCTTGCGGTGCATGCAGTGTGAGTTCAACATTTCGCTCGGTTCAAGGAGTCTCCACACGGTCGACTCTTCATTACAGTAAAAAGCAAACAAATCATTTTCCCCATCTCTGATTGGCGACCACGGTGGGAGATTAATCTCTCGGTTTGCAATCTCATGATTTCACAAGATGGCTGGTCTTGGTCTGGGGTTGAATTCTGAGGTTCCAATTCAAATGGCTCTAGCACTAGCAACAACAACAATGAAGACATCCCGGAAATAATTTCGGCCTCAAACACTGGCGGTGGTGATATTACTCCTCCTCATGCTAACGCGGAAGATCATCCTCTATTCGGCCGACACCCTGAGGAAGTCTATTCGGCCGACACCCTGAGGAAGTCAGAGGAAACCCACAACCTACCATTGCTGATCTCATCAAAGTGCAAGAGACTCTTGAAAAGAATCAATCCAAATATGGCCACGACACGAGAAAGAGCTATTTGACCATCTAAAAACTCTCCGACAAGATGTTAGAAAACTCAAGGAAAAGGAAAGAAAAGGAGAAATCCTCAATGCTGATCTGAAGTAATCCCAATTGATACGATGGACGACGGCGAAGTCCGCAAAAGCTGTAGGCGATTAAGTCAGCAAAGGAATCATCAAATTTTATTACTCGGGAAGATTTGGAGCGCCTTTTGGAGAAGCTGTGGAAAAGACAAGACATCACATGTCCATCGCCACCAACCTCCTTACCTGCCTCGCTACGCAAAGGATCCCTCTTCCGAAAGGTTATACTTCTCCAACTTTCACTCTTTATGATGGAACCGAGGAAATGCTCGAGAACATGTCTCTCATTTCCTTGAAGCCTTAGGAGAGCATGAACACAATCACGTTGTTCGCCTCAAAGAATTTTCAAAATCTCACGAAAGCGGGGGCATACACCTGGTACAACAATATTATGCTCGGGACTATCAACAATTGGGAGAAATGATTAACGCATTTTACAAGAAGTACTTCTTCGTGTCGAGCAAGTTACTCTCTCACGATCTTGGAAGAATGTTTGAGGGTCATTGAAAATCCCAATGACTACATGAAAAGATTAAGAGTTCAAGCCTTAGATTGTCATGACCCAAATGTCACGGAGCAACAACAAATGGTAGATTTGTGCATCAATGGAATGCTCCCGCCTACGAGGGATCTACTAGAAAATCTTAGATTTGGACTTTCTCGAGCTTCATAAAGCCGCTAAGAGATCGGCAACCACTTTGCACTGCTCTATTGGAAAGAGCAAAACCTACAAATACCGAAGAATCGCTGAAATACTCGAGGAAGCGAGGCGTCGATCAACAAGCAATACAACCTGCAACCCTCCACAAACGCTGTTGCGAGAGGGAGCAAGCGCAAAGGCTGAACCCCAGGAACAAGCATACCTCGGCTCCTCCAAAGTCGCAAAAGAAGGACAAACCCCGGAGGAACGGGCTCTGGCGGCCTCCAAGGCTCCCGATCATGATGTACCCGACTTTCCTCTCCCCATTGGAGAAGTGCTCAGAACTATTAGATGCCTCGGATCCAAGATGGTGCAATCAAATTGCCATATCTCATGAGAGACCCAAGCCAGAAGACATGGAAAATCCTCGTTCTACGCTTCCACGAGGTTCGTCAATCATCCATAAGTAGTTGAAAAGTCTTGAAGCATATTCGGAGAAAAGGTTGAGTCGATAACTTAATGCGGGGATGAAGGAGTGCACAGAGATCCCTCCCGTCGGGACCTTCTCCATTTACTCAACACCGAGTCAAAGAAGCATTCAGTCATTGATAGAGCATGTGCAGGAATTACTCTATCTGTCGAAAGCGCAAAGAGGAGACATGTTCACGGCTTTGAACCACATAGTGTCACGGAAAGCGCGTATTGATTCCAGATACCTCCCCGAACCTTGACCAACGACAAAGAAATGTATGACTGGGGACTGCTCACTGCATTTCATATTAAAGGAAATGAATTAAGAAGGGAATTTGTTGATGTCGGTACTGCCGTCAACATCATTCCTTTGAAAACTCTCAGAGTCGTTGGCATTACTCGACAAGAAGCTACTCATGCTCCCATGGCAATCAGGGATCATGAAGGAACTTCAGAGATGCATATGGCTACATCAATCTCAAAATTCTGAAAACTCGATGCACCGAGACTAAGTTTTATAATTCGAGAAGACACAGGATATGACATGATTCTTGGACGAACTTGGATCCACGTTGGAAAGAAAACTCCAACACCTTCAACATGTCTGTTGCATTGCGAAAGCTCGACTCGGAAAAATGGAAGATACTCCGTCATTTGAGCACTTGGAAGAAGTTAAACCTTTGACAGAACTCAAACAGAAGCCTGGAGAAAGTGCACATTCTTTCATCAAGAGGTTCCGTACTCAGTCAAGTCTTATTCCTTTTCATGCACCAATAATACCAATGTTGAAATATAGTGCTCTGGTCCGGGGACTTCTCCCTGCTAGCAACTTAGCAATTACCAAAGCTACGAGTGGATAGTCTCACCTCAGCAGTATTACACCAAATGATTACGCTTAGAGCATATCCATGTTGATCATTCTATCAAGAGGTTTATTCTTTGAAGACATGGCTAAGCACGACAAACAATATGATGGATACTCTCCTCTACACAAGTGTCCATATGTGCCACAACCATGGAATCGACAAAAAAATATTCAAGGCGCGAACTACTAAGCCCAACAAATTCAAGGAAGGGGATTTGGTTCTTAAAGGCGACTAAGAGATCTCCATTCTGCAAGGAGCTCTAATTAGGAAGGACCATTTATGGTTGCTAGGTCCATAACCGGAAGATACTACAAATTGATCAACACCTGGATGGTAGAACCACGCCCGCAATTCACGAAATTGGCTTAAGGCATTTATGCCGAATTATTGGGCATTCGAGTCTTGGGCGTTTGAGCACTCATGACGTCTGGATTTGACATTTAGGATTTTCTTTCATTGTATTTCAATTCCTCCAAAACGTTTGCAATACTTGCAATCAGTATTTGAATTCAGCCATTTATCAAAATTCAGTTCATTTTACTTAAAAGAAAATCTCTATCAAATTCAAAACAAAATCCTCAATCATCTACCAATCCAAAATCCGCCAATATCAAAACTTAAATAAAAACCTCACATCTCTCAGAAGTTCAGAAGTTCAAGAGATTATGAAAATGAAATCAAAGGAAATCGGCAAAAAGGATTTTTGTTCCTCTGCATCCTTGAGACTGCGGAGACCACCTTCTCCTTGTTCAACTCTTCAACCAGACCTAGCAATCTTGTCTCCCTTCTCCATCACAGCATCATTGGGAAAGGGTATGTTCTTCTCACATGAGTCTTTGATAGCGTTCATTTTCTTACGAAGCCACTTTACATTGAAGCCAAGTCTTTCTGAATTCTCCAAGTTAAACTCCCAATCAAAGAGTATATCTTGAGTCACAGTACTTCTGGACCTAGTGCATATATCACTTACAACGCGCAAGATAATACCTACTTGTATTGTTAAAGCATAAGCATGCCCGAGGATTAGGTCCACAATTATGTGACCAAACTTCTTCCATATTTTCTCGTTTAAACTGACACCATACCCAATGGGAACACTGAATCCACCTACTAGTTCATGATACGGGTGATGCATCAAATGGAGGATCAAAACAACTCCTACACTTGGATATTCATGCACCACTATACGGTTCTCAATTCTTGGAGCAGCTTCTACAATCGGGGCAACAATTTCTTGAAAATTGTCTCTCCCATTGTTTAAGTTTCTTCTATCAATTGAAGCGGCAACAATGCGGGTTTCCATAACCCAAGTGACAACCTTCTCATGGCCTTGAAGTGCAGGGATGGTTGTCTCTTCATCAAAAACTCCAGGGAAATTCGGGTTATCCTCATTGGTTTCAATATCCTCAACCCGGTATTTGACACCTAATCCCAGAAGATTACATGAGGTTTGAGTCGTTTAAGCATGAAACCAAGTGAGATTATAAAATACAGCATACAATCAATAACACATTATCAAAGTTCATCACTATACACTCAAGGCACGAGAAAATAACATGAAAGTCATGAAAATACGTTTTACGGTAACCTCGTCTGAAAAAACTGTACTCTACTCTGTACTAAAGAAGACGAACTCGGAGCAACCTACAAGGAATCCGAGGATGGGTTGTATAACATTCTATTAGTATGGATGTCCTACCACATGTCAAAATTTCATGACAATCCGACGAACTAGCAAAACGATGTAGTCGAAACATGGGACAACATGCAATGCGAAAAAAGTTACGGAAGTCTCCTGGAAATTTCTTGTTTCGCCTTTCAGGTCCTAAATGTGCTCAAAACTCAAAAAGCTTTTCACTAAATCTTGGAAATTCTCTGGGCTTGAAGATACATATGCGGATCATGAAAATCCGACTTGAGATGAAGGTTTTACGGTGTTTTTGCTAAAAGCGAAATCGGGAATTTTAAATGACGTATTTCGCCAAAATTACTTGTACACTCACATGGATTCTCATTCATTCACTCACAAATCAGCAATTTCATATTTCTATGAAGAGTTTACAAGATATGTGCTTACTTGGGGGGTCTTCGAAGTGTTCAAAGAGTTGGGATTGCCCGTGTCAACATCAAGAGGCTCATCATTTTCACTCGGTTCTGAATATTTGGAACTTCCTTCGCCTCTATTCTCGGAGGATGACCGAGTATCAGCACTCTCCACCTCCATAGAAACATCCTCCTGGACATATTCTCAAATAATTAGAATTTTCACATGAGGCATTTATGTTTGGCTACGAGGAGAGTACTCACAGCATTTTCTTCTTCAGCGCTCAAATCGGAGATTATGCGCAGCAACGAGAGGGTGAAGTCCATCAATACTAGACGGAGCAAAGTTACGTAACCAAATAACAAATATTGGTTTCATGATCCTAGTAATGCGAGATAGAAGAAGTTACGAGCGGAAAAGTGTCGACAACTCACCCCGGAAATAGCAGGGGACTTTATGGTATTAGGCAACAACTTACAATTCTTGTTTTACCTTCTCCCGTGAACAACTATTTACGCTTGTAGAAATTCACTTCAAGACGAGTCTCACTGCGCGACCGTCCTACGGAAAGAAATCAAGGTGATAATCAAAGGCAATTATTTCAATTTCTGAAGAATGTGTAAAACATACATATTGGTGAACATCCACGGAGATGTCTTTCGCTTATCACCACGAGAGATCAATCACGGGTCGAAAAGCAATCATATCATTGAGAATAAGGCTCTTTCACCAAGGGTTGACTAACCCTACGAAATCATGTAGACGTTCAAATTCTGGTTCCAAAAATCAGTATAACCACGAGTTACATCACGTAATTCAGTCCGCACAAGGAACCAATAAGAGCTTCCTTCGACATGGAGTACAGTCTAAACAAGTCTTAAGCTGTTCCACTGATGGTTTGCTCCTCCAGAAAGTTGGAACGCATTGATGCATACCCATCTGACGGGCTACATCTATCAATGTTGTATTCCTCCACTGAAAAGTCTCCATATGTTGCTGCTATCAAATGACCTGGAGTACAACTCAACATGAAGGATCTTTCACCATCGCTCAAGTCAGCACTTGATTTCAAAGTCATACTTTCTTCAGTATTGAAAGTTGTCAATTGAGAAATATGAGGAGGAATCAGTACCCAGGAACGGAATTTGAACCCAGACTCATCGTATAATACATCAATGGTAGCGTCTTGGAGCTGAAAATTTGCTTCGTAGACCAATGCATGATCTGGTGTTATCCCTCTCGGAGAAAATACGTGAGGGAATAACCACGTCAACCCTTGCAAATACTACGAGGAATAGGCGCATACTTCTCGAAGCGCTCCCACATCAAGGCTTGGAGGAACATATTGGCGTAGCATTCAATCTTCATAAATCCATTTGAAACAACTGGAGTCTACGACAAGGGAATCAGTTAGAGTACAAAGAACCCAGAATAAGCTACCTATGGGAAGTTGTTCACCTGAGCCATCTTAATGGCGAAGGGATTACAAATAGCTTTAACAAAGTCAGGTGTCTTCAAACACGTCCCTAGACAACCATAAGTACAAGAAAGCGACAATAAACAACATCTTTGTCGGAGTTCGTTGAGAGGGACATCTCGTGGCCACCCCGATTGTCAACCGATGAGCATATGACCTTTGCGGAAGCTTTGTTAATTCTCTCCATCTTAGATGTTAAGATGTTGGAAGCTGCTTTCTCCTCAGTGGAAGCTCTTGGGGAAAATTACCTGTGATTGGAAGATGCAATAAAGCAACTACATCTTCCAAGGAATGGTTAAGCTCTCCCCAACTACATATAAAGGTATGAGTCGGAATACACCAGCGAGCAAGAAGGGCCACAAGACCTCATGAATCATGAAAGATGTACAAATCTCCGAGATGCTTTAATAGCCACGACAACTTGTGCTCTATACAGCATAGCTCTAACACGAGATATCAGCATGTGTCTTGCCCATCCGGAAAATTTCTCTAAAGGGTGTCGAGAGGCTTGAATTCTATAATTAAACCTGGATGAGTCCTCGTTCAAGACAAAACCGAGCAGTTTGCTCGAGGTCACCAATTTCTTTTGAGTAACCGTCACAGGGTTTATCAAAAGACGATATCTTTAACGGAGATCTGAGATGCTTTTCAGTTTCCTAAACCTCAAAAATGCATCATCTATATTCGGAACATTCTTGATTCCAGGTGTTACGTCTTCCTCTTCGCCAACGGAAGTCTCATCCATGTATGCCTCTTCTCTAGATATATCATTGTCTACATATTTCATCTCTGGAAGCATCATTAGCTTGGGAATCAGACATTCTTGCAAAGTAGCTGTAAAATTCACACAACATTTTGCTTCAGTCGTCTAAATACAAGCTTCAACAAGATGATGGAATCATGCAAATGGGAATACGGCATCAACAAAAATGGTAATTCTTAACTCTTACCTCTTTACAATTCCACTAACAATAGTGATTGTGCCACAAGAGTTAACACTCCAAAATTAGTTCGTTCCTTGAAACCTGCAATCACGAACGAGGTTTTATTAATCTTCAAAACTGATTTTTCATAAAATCATAGACACAATTTTCATAGTATGAACATCCACAACTGAACTATGAAATTTACACCAAGACAATATTTCATCATAAATAAATTGTCAAAGTTTCGAGGTTACTCAGAACCCACGTTTTGATTTTACAAAGCAATAATTAATATGAATTACTCACATAAATTTTCAAACTTTTATCTAATGAGAACAAACTCATGTGAATAAAATATGTCATCATATTTTGCATAATATATCACGGTGCATATATTAAAAAAAAAATCTATTTTCATTCGTATGAGCGTTTTCTTTAAAACGAAGGTTTATATTAGTTTTGTGAAAGCTCACACATCTTATGATAAAATATTGGTTCTCATGAAAGCTCATAAACAAAATTTTATTCTTGGACACGGAGTCTATTTCCAAGAAAAATCTCTCTCAAGTTAGGGATTATTGCTAGTTTCTTAAACTAACGATCGAAGCGAACATACGTTTAATAAAATAAGGGTTTTCTACAAAACTCATGCTAACATATACACATGTATAGAATTTCAATATGAACAACTCATGAAATCAGCAAAAGCAAAAGCAAAAGCAAAAAAAAGTGCGTACCTGGTCGGTGTCGGCCGGAAGTTGGCCGGACGGTGCTAGCTCTGGTCGGACGGACGGTGGTGCTCCGGCGAAAACCTTTCCTGCTCCTGCTAAGATCGGACATGAAGGTGATGGAGGGATGAAGAAGATGGTGGTCGTGTGGAAGAATTAAAAAAAAAGGGAGATTAATTCCTTTTATACCTAATTTTATTTCCAAAACCTAATTCCATAAGGATTTCCTCTTTGGGACCGGCCCGTAAATCCTAGACCAACCAAGGTTCCACCATCGAATCAGCGGTTCTACACCAATTTTTGCTCACTGTATGATGCTCTATTATGCCACTAGGGGTTTCCGCTCAAACCATGGTTTGCTCATTCGATCGAAATCCGGTAATGTCTTATCTTATGACTAAGTTCAATTACTTATTTCTGTTTGTATCACGGAAAATCACCATTCAATGCTGACTGAGGACATAGATGTTTCCTCACTAAGCAGAGGACTTAATGTATATGGTGGATTTTCGACAAAGGGTAAAATTGTAAAAGCTATACTCGGATCAAGCAATCGGATGAGTATTGAGGCC
This sequence comes from Papaver armeniacum, assembly GCA_023531295.1. Lineage (NCBI taxonomy): Eukaryota > Viridiplantae > Streptophyta > Magnoliopsida > Ranunculales > Papaveraceae > Papaver > Papaver armeniacum. The sequence goes on along the minus strand of JAJJWW010001570.1, from coordinate 24,294 downwards.
CATGTCTCTCATTAAAGCATGAAAGTTCATGCCATAAATCTCTGACTGAGAAGGCTATCTCTCAGAGTATATGTAGATGTGTAGTCTCCCAGCTGAGGCCACGGCACATCTCATGAATCTTGAAACAATTTGATATTACTCAGGATCAGACAATCGGATGAGTATTGAGACTCATGTCTCTAGCGTGAAAACTCATGCCATAAAACCTCGATCGAAAGTCTCTCAGAAGATGTAGATGTGTAGTCTTCCAGCTGAGACCACGACATCTCATGCGTATAGAATCGCAAGATTGGATGGCTCCTAGGCAGCATGTATACGCTGGTATAGAAGCAATAACGTCTTGAGGATGCAACCATGTTTTCCACTGAATATACAGAGGAATATGACACTCCGCAAAGTTCATATTGTTCAGCCTCATATAATTAATGCTCCTAGATAGGAAGCCACCGCTAGTATAGATCCATCGATTAATTATCTCTAATCGCACGAATATCCGGCAATATTCTACGATTCTTACGTTATATTTCGTCACTTCAATTCGTGGTTCTTCCCGGCCAAATTCCACGGGTTAGTGATAAATATTCAACGAGACAGACATCGAGCATCGAATAAGCCGACTAAAATGGTGCAAGTGTACTTAGCAATAATGCGCGGACGGCATTTGAATGCATAAGCGAGCATTTCAAAAATATGAATGAACGATGAACCTATGCAAAATAGGAAGGAAAAATAATAATAAAAAATATTAGCAAAAGGCGCCGAGGCTCTCATCAGTGTGGCCGGTCATGCGTGACCAGTCCCCGCGCCCAATTTTATATTTTTTTAAGTATTTTATTATTTTCCATGATCTCGTGAAAATTCTCTCGTTCGAGCAAATCTCCTTCGTTTCAAGAAATTCTCTAATCTTGTGATTTTATCAAAGAAATAATAAAATTAGGGAAAGGTGTCGCTGAGGCACCGAGCACTAGCCGGCCGGTCCCACACCTCATGTCCCATTGTTTTATTATTTCTCTCAAATTATGAAAATTCTCTGATTTCATGAATTTTCCCTAAAACCATGAAAATTCCCTAAGTTTATAAATTTTCTCTAAAATTAGGAAAAATATTATAAAATTAGGAAAACTCGTGGATCGGGCTCTGGCCCAGTAGGCCATGCCTAGCCGGTCCCACATGCTTATTATTTTATTATTGTTTGTTGTTTTAGTTTCCTGATTCCATGAAAACTCCCTGATTTCAACAAAATACCTTGGTTTTAACAAATCTCTTTGATTTTATGAAAATTTCCTACAATCATGAAAATTACATAAAATTGGGAAGAGTGCTCTCAAGGGACCGTGCCCATTGGCGTGCCATGCCTTGGCCATTGCCGGTCCCACACTCCACCATTTTATTATTATTATTTTATCTCTCTCATCTCATGGAAATTCCCTAATTTGACAAACTCTCGATTTCATGGAATTTCCCTCAAATCGGAGAGAAAATACATAAAAATTACATAAAAGTGGGAAAGTGTGAGACCATGCTTGTTAGCCACCCGGTCATGCCTAGCCTTGACCGACCAAGGGTGGCTCTAAGGCCTGCAAACAGCCGGTCCCGCATGTTTTAATGATTTTAACCTAATTTGCTCAATTGCTCATATTAGTTCAAACTTCTTCCAAACAATTAAGAGTTTGCTTGAGCGACCATCCATTGGTCCCCACGGCCACCAAGACCAGGCCCCATGACCTCTTGGTCGGTCCCTCGATTCATGACCCGAGTTTTTATATTATTTGTCGCTCACACGAGCATTATTTCAAAAAATGATTAAACCGACATTTAATCATTCTTTCACCAAGAGTCCTCGAGACTTTGGTACTTTGCACATTCGAGCATCTGGGCATACATGGTGGACTCTTCATCCCATGTAGCCGGTACCTGCTTCACTATGTAGATTGATTTGCAATAAATCATCATTTCGATAAAATTAGGGTTTTGAATCCAGAGCTACTGCGAAAACATGATTACGAACGGATGCAAATACTACGATAATTTTATGTTGATTCCATGATCAACGTTTTATTTATTTTACTCGACCCAGTGATCGATATCTTAAATTAATATTTATTTTGGTCCTGCTACCAACAATTCATCAAACGAGCAATATTTGCTCAAACCGGCAATATTTGCTCAAACTAGCAATATTCTCTCAAACTAGCAATATTCGCTCGAACCAGTAATATTTGCTCGGATTCAATAATATTTGTTCAACTATCAATATTATTCGACAATTCAGCAACACAGTTTGCTCGTCTTAGGTAATCAACATAATAATACCTCGTCTCAGCAGACATATTTGATTCATGAGTTTCACAACATTTGCAAAACATGTTCAATTCAACAATACATGGACTCATCATACCACAAAGTCAGCAACTGACTCCACAATCAATCGTGTCACATGGGGGGTTATTAACTAGGGTTTTGGTCTGGCGGTCTACGGCACGTGTGTTCACCACGATGAGAATGTGAGCAAGTCGTGCAATTAGTTGGAAGAGTCGGCAAAGTAGTGGGTGGAAAATTAACCAAGTCTCATACGATGAGCAAGCGGGTTTTAACACGATTTCCCACTTCCCCACTCTCTGATTCCAGCAAACTGTCACACTTCATGGGATCATGGTGTTTTCAACTCCGGCATTATAAAATGTCTCTGAATCCTTATTGAAATGACAAGATTCGAACACCCGAACATTCGCAAAAAAGAGAAATTTCTCATCAAAGTTCATACAGACAATCTTTCATCTACACGAACTCAGAGAAATCACTCTCAATTGAGCAAAATTCAATCATTCCGAGCGTTCTTATCTTGAATTCACAACACACCTACAATCTCAGATCGCCATTGTTCTCACGCATTTTCTCAACTTCACTCCTACAGATCAACCCATCCTCTCTTGTGACCGAATTGACTCACAGGAACTACCGTTGTTCTTGGTTTATGCAGAGTCTTCTGATTGATCTATCGAACTTAAAGCACTCCCTTCTTGCGGTGCATCGTTGTGAGTTCAACATTTCGCTCGGTTCAAGGAGTCTCCACACGGTCGACTCTTCAATTCCGTAAAAACCAGCAAATCATTTTTCCCCATCTACAGCTGGAAGTGTGGCCACACACTTGCTTGCCGGCCCCCTTTCCATCGACCAATCAAGTCGCTCTAAATGCGCCACACACATTTAGAATGAAGCCGGGCCCATGTTGCTTGCCTACCTCCTTCCCATCGACCAATCAGGTCGCTCTAAACTTATCACATGCACACTAGAAGTGTGGCCACACCCATGCTTGGCCGGCCCCTCTTTTAATTGACCAATCAGGTCGTCCTAAACCTGCCACATCATCCAAAAGAAAGGTTAAGCTAATACGCTAATTGGCATGCCAAACATGCTAAGAGTGCCACTTTACCACAGAAATATGACGAATGTGGCAACATACCATAAATAGTGCACTTACGTGCTAACCCATCATCTATTCGTGCAACGCCATACCTAGAGACTTCAATGTGGTTATTAGCGGAACCGCGACCCATTGCATGGTCGAAACCCTAATTTCAGTCGTGGCACAAATTATGCCACCGGGCCCCCCAACATGCCATGAGCCGTGCAGACCCAGGAAACCTAATAAAGATGCCATATCATAGCCACCCGTGAAATCACTTACTCATGTAGCCGTTTCCACATGATGGCCTAGCTATGGTTCTTTTGGTATTCTATGGCATCATTTGCACAATATTTCGATGCGCCATGGCCACATGCCACATGCCGCATGCACTAATTAGGGTTTTGGCATAAAAAACCCTAATTCAGGCAAAGTTGTTACGCTACCCAAGCCAAGTAACGTCTCCCGGAGCATTGGGATTGTTGTGGCAACATGGTGTTGATGGTGGATTTTTCGTTTAAGGTTAAAATTGTAAAAAACCTGAAAAATCATGCGGCGACATCTTGTAAAAGATAAAGCCTTTTATAAGTGACGGATACTCCTCACTTAATTCACCAGGACAGAGCATCGAAGAACAATCCCTTCCCCGTGAATTTCATATCGGCCTTGTATTTCCACTGTACCCATTATCGGTGTGGCATGACGGCGAGTGTTACTCTTACGAGTAACACGAACCTCAAAGCACTATAATGAATCCATGTACAGAAATACCCGTACGAGGCGATTCTCGGTGTGTTATCTTGCCGAGCCCTCTCGGTGTGTTATACTAGCCCGATTGAGCCCCTCTCGGTGTGTTATACTAGCCGATTGAGCATCCTACTTGGTAGCCTGTATCGGTCTCGGATATGATCTGATCGCATCATCCAACTCCACAAGCATGATTGGATGACCCGCGGATCAATTCCATCACCCCCAAGCGGTATGGAATACACACTACCTTAGCTTGCCAAATATGGTTCGATCGCGATGTCATCCAACTCCACAATTGGATGACCCGCGGATCAATTCCATCACCCCCAAGCGGTATGGAATACACAGCCAGGCTGCATGATGTCGACCATTGGCCTTCGCTTGCCAAGAAACCGTCCATACCAAGCATTATGAATGGAAAACCTAAATTAGGGTTTGCGGCATATTACATGTGTCGCAAACGGTCTCAACCGTCCATCTTCGGGCAGTATAGATGGAGGGTGTAGATGTAGACTCAAAGGGCTGGAGCATGTCAAACACAATCACCATGTGACCGCCTACATACATGACCAGTCGGTCAAAACCAACCATGATTGGTTACAACACAATCGTCCACCCGAAATGGCATGGTCAGCGGCTTTGAAAGCCAAAAATTAGGGTTCGAGCCATCACGCGGCGTCCATCTTCTCGGCACGAATGGAGGTCACGAGATCAAATCCCGGCCAGTCCGGTCATACCAGCATGACCACCGTGGGCCCATCTACCTCCTCTTTGCGGTCGGCCAAGGCATATCATGCAGCCAATCCAAAACGCCCGCTCAAACATGCGTGGTTACACTTCCCAAATTGCAAATCGATCTCGACCACTCAACTTCACCGACGAATTGGGTGGCTTAGATCGCGTTTTCATGAGACGGTGAGACATGGGCGTGAACATCAGCCCGCCACCTTCACGCCAAGCCAACCGGCCAAGACAGGCCAAGCTAGGTCGTCTTGGAAAACGCGCGAGAAGAGAGCATGGCGCGCGCTTCTTTGCGGCATCAAACTCTTATCGCAAATCGATCTCAACCACTCAACTTTACCGGTCAAATTGAGTGGCTTAGATTGCGCCTTCTTGGGAAAGTGAAGTATGGACGTGCACACGGCGTGTTGTCTACACACACATGCCCTGGGTCCTCTTCAAAACCTTTCCCATGCTTGGTTCGACCAAGCTAAAGTGATGCTTGCGCACCTCTTTAAAAACCTAATTTCATCAACGGTCGCATGAGTGTCTCAAACATCATCTCATCCGTCCGCCTTCACCAGCTTGGTTATACAACCACAGTCGGGAGTTATTTGGTTAGTGAGGGAGTCATTTATCCATCACCACATAATCTGATGCGTACTGCATAAAATACACCACGATACTTCACAAGTATCGACTTTTCCGAATACTTGATTATTCAATTCAGCATTACATGCTATCTTTCGTGGATCCACGATCCACATTCAGACATCAATCATGTCTAACCTGAGGATACATATCAAAAGGTATTAGTACACGGTTTAGCGTGCAGCGTGCAGCATCATCACAAACGTGTTAGGAAGTCATGGACAGTTAGAGATGAGCTGGAGAAGTGGAGCAAGACCCGGTCGTATGCTACCGACACACAACTCCACCACTCCATCATTCCATTACCTCCACTTCCCACGAGAAACGTGAATGAGGCTCAATGACTTGTATAAATGGGTTCTCACTTATTTCAAACAACAACAAGGAATACTGGAGAACAACACAAGTTAAGGCAGCCAGAAACCAAGTGTTAATACAAAAACCGTATTCAAACACTCAGAGCCTGCTTGCATCAACCGTAAGCTTGCTCATCCTTCTGTTACAAGTCATAAGCAAACCAACACCTTCACAATCTCAACACCTTCTTCGCTTCCCTCCCTAAGATCAACCCCATCTCCTTCACTTTGTGACCGAAACAAGTCTGGAGCAGCCCATTTCTTGGTTTAGGCCGGACTTGCAGTTGATCTCTCGAATCTACAAGCACTCACCGCATGTGATGCATTTGTTGAAGGTTTAGATTCATTCCTCATCCACACCCCAAATTATCAAATTCTCTGAGTAGTTTTCACCCATCAACAATTGGCGACCACGGTGGGAGATTGATCTATCGGTTGCATAAAAATTGAATCCTCAATTTCTCGATTTCCATCTCGCAATGTGTCCAAAACTACTGGGCGGTTCGAATATCATGGGAAGCATAGGCTGGAATCTTTTGGAGGATGTCTTGGCAAATCAAGCCGGGTATCACCCGGGAGAGGCGGAGCGAGACATTTCGCCTTTTGAATGATATAGCGGCACAATTACAAGAAGGGTCGACGAGCATCTACTCGGGCACACAAGAAATGTTGAATCATTAGTCGGGAGTCACACCTTTGCGGTGGAGAAGCAAAAGGGCGCGTAACTTGGGGAGACTCGGGGAAGATGAACGACATTGTCCGATCAACAACGGGAGACCCGATGCAACTCCACGAAAAGAAACTTATCCGGAATACTACAATGTCTTCCCGGATGAAGAAGGGGACCTACAGCCTATGGAGCCTTGCTAGAGGTTTATACCTCAAAACTCTTGTCGGCCCGGAAGGCTGTCCAATCATGTCGGCCTTCCAACCAAGCTGGAGAAACGCAGGAAGAGGAGAAATCAGTCCAAGAAATGCACGAATACGAGAGGATGGGAGCGTTCAATTCGGCCACTCAGCGGTGACATTCACGACACCTTCCACATCCCTCTACTTAGGAAGGCAATCCATGAGATATGATGACGCCCGCAAGTCTTCCAACCTCATCTCCCTGTTCCACATCAAAGCCACGGGGAGACAACTTTGCAACGCCCGCTAACGAGAAAAGCTAGACTCAAGGTACTTACATTTCCCCTTCCCAATGAAGAAGATGCAGGCTGGCCTGGAGACGCGTGGGTGCGAAATGGAGAGGTGGAGCTACCCCCAGGTATGGCGTCCGCCTCTTGATCAAGTAATGGACCCGAGGTAATGTCATTACCACGGTTCCTTCACCACCCCACCGGCCAATGCAACACTTTGAAGCGCATTGTTCGGGGAGAAGCTTGGTTGAGAGAGATAGCTTTCGGAGGATTTTCTTAGAGAGACTACTCGGTTTGATATAAGTGAGGCTTCAAAAGGCAAGTAAGTTTTACTCAACAACTTTACAAGAAAGATAGCTTAGAATTCACTAGGGACTTAGCATCCCATGCGTGGAGAAAAAGAGGCTCAGTGATCAAACGCCATGTTTGTTCCCATTAAATGCCTCCCTTTTACATAACATTTGCAACTTCATATATGTGCAATCATTCATGACCAAGATGCAAATCTCGTTTAACAAAATCTCTTTCAAAAAGGTTGTTCACAAAACTATCTCAAAATAAGCCAATTCAATTACCTATTAAATTCAAAACCGAAAGTCAAAGAAAATCCTCACTATCGCTCAACAAAAAAGCATCTAAAAGAAAAGACAAGTCGGTAGCTACAATCTTTCAAGGAAGTCCTTCATGACAAGCTCGTCCTTAAGGCCGGAGAGGCTTTCATCCTTTGGATGTCGGCTGTTTCATCTCCGAGTTCCTTAGACGACTTCCCAACCTCTTCTTCTGGCGAGCAATACGGTCATGAAGGGACTTCGTCTTGTAATTTCTGGAGCTCCACGAATCTTGGAGAACCCTTGAAGAACCAAGGAGCATTGGTACATCTTTGCGCGAACACGTCCGGATGGCACCGCCAATCTTCAATCACCTCTTCGAGCTGTTTCCACCGGTCAACGCGCTCATCCCTTGGATAGAAACTAAAGCTTCTTGGGCGCGATTTGACGTGCAAGACGACTCTTGAGCTTCGTGGTGGTAGCAATATGTCCGTGTTTCTCCCATATTGCCGTGTACAACCCTTTGAACTGAACCGGCACGCTGAATCCACCAACCAACACATGTCCTGGATAAGGGGCAGTAAAAGGAGGATCGAACAAAGCCCCAGGCTGCATCACCGGCAATTCGGCGACCGCGGAGTCTTGTCGATTGCAGGAGGCCTTTCGGAAGAAGTCACCGCAATAGCCATGTGGTGGAACACCATTCGGGATGGATTTCAAGGGGAGCCGTCTCAGCTACGGCGAGGCACCGTCTCTCTTGCATTCCTTAAGCGCATCTATTTCACTGCAGGTGCTGATTTCCATCACGACCCAGTCGACAAGATCATTAAAGGGAAGCGCCTTTTTCAACCGAGCTTGCATCATCTCTGTCATTGTCCGGAAAAAGGCCGGTTTCTCCGGACTTCTCGGCATAAAGGTCCATCTGTGCCAGGACTTCTCGGCATGAAGGTCCAGAGTACCTTGGACTTCTCAGCATGATGACCAGTACACGCCCGGCCTTGCCCCGTTTGAATGCGTGCCAACCTTGTGAGCATTATCTTTCAGAAATTTTGATTTAAAACAAGGATCGTTTTAGAAGAACTTACACTTTGGAAAAATGAAGAACCGACGGAGGAGGTTTAAATACTGCATATTAGAAGAATTGAGGATTGGGACCGCATGCTTGCCTCTTAGGTCTCTCTCCTACTTGGGGACTGCAATCCTCGGCTCTTGTCGTTTGGATGGAAGTGGCTTCAGCAGAATGCTTCGTCAAGACGTCGGGAGATGGCTCACTACGGGAATTCGTCCACAACACTCTTGAAAATTTACGGAAGATCAACGGTTGTTTCCCCAAAATTCTTTATACCTTCGGTCACCAGGTTTCTCCCAATAGGCCGGAAGGGAAGGCTCACCCGGTGCTAAAGAACACATTGGCATTAAGACTTTGTGGGAAGGAAATTCTTAGGGCCTGAGTGGGCCGGATAAGTGGGGCACCCGATGGGATCCCATTTTGAGACCACCAGCGTCAATGTTGTCTGGTCACAGAAAATCCTCGTCGAATAGAGACGGGACATATCTGGAGATACGGTGTGCGGTAAAATAATTTCCCCGATCTCATGGTCTTGACTTGTCCAGTCGCCTGCAACAGCGCCCAGGATATTGACCAAAGGTCTTTGGGTGAGCGATGGAAGGGTAGAATAGAGCCCCATGAATGAAAATCTCACGGAAGAAATGTTGTCAAATACCTCCACAAGTTTACCGGCTTTAGGGCAGCTTCTATTCCATCGGAAGTATTCTCGAGCCGCCGTACAAGTTAACTTGAGTGAAGGTGCGGGAGTAGGAGCATAACCGAGTGTTCCCATAGAGCGCACAGGAAGAGCGAAGTGAACGTGCGACTCCACCTTCTTGTACCACGTTAGAACATGCATATCCATTGCTAAAGCGTCTGGTGAGAATACGGCGATCAAGGAACAATGCACCTAGAGGAAGAACTTCACCTGCGTGACCCTCATAGCCAATTTTGACAGGTTACGTCTAATTGTCCTCTTTAAAGAACCGTCATCAAATACGTCTCTGGATAGCCATAGAGAGCGAGAGCGATCGAGTGAGCTCGTTTCCAACTCTGTGAGAAGACCACTCAGAAACCCACGGTGTAGAAGCATTTCGGCGTCTTTTTCTCCTCCTTCTCCAGTTGTCGAATTAGCCACCTTTTGGAGTATAGCGGCATAATTACTCTCCTCCGTGTGGAGGGTTCGTAAAAGACTTCCCGACCTTGGGCGGGTTCATTAATGCATTTACCTCTCCAAAGTAATAGTCATCTCTCCCCATCTAGATATGGGTGTGTGGTGGAAATACGCCAGAAATGAAGGTGATCAAGCCCTGAGTGTCTTTTCCTAATTTAAAGGGTAGCGGATGCCATGAGCATCAAGAATTTGTGCTTTGGTCAAATTGTCCTTAATGCCCTCATTACTCAACATGCGTCTCATCCATCCTTCATAAGAACCCAGTGGAGCATGGCAAATCTTGAAGTCAATAGGAAGGCGGATATTCGTTCCTTTGGAGACAAAATCTCATCACAAGTGCGGAAGAAAAAATGGGTGACATCCATATTTTACGAATCGGAAAGCAAGACTATCTTATGAGAAGGATGCTTCCTAATATTTGGAAAGAACCAGGTGAACAACTCATCATTGATGTTCGGCATATCCTTGAAAAACATCAACACTTCACGACTTGGCACCCAGCATATCTTGGGAGACATATTGATAGGAGTTCTCTTCTTTCTACCCATGATGAGATAAAAAGGCAGGGGTTAGAACTTGTATGAAAGCACATGAAGTGTAGTCACACACGGCAGACCACAACTCACGAGCGGGCATGCAATGGCGGTCAAATACCATTCAAATCCGGCACAAAATTCGGTCGATTTGATCTGGTAGAATTTTAGTCCGGTACAAGTTTCGATCAGTATTGACTTCAAAGTTCTCCGAGTATAACTTTCAAGTCAGTATAAGTTTCAAATTTCAGTTAAGCATATGTGAATAAGACCCGTTCGCATACAGCGGGTGCCCATTCATCCATATACATCACAATCACGATTTTCTTTATTCATGGGAATCGTGTCTACGGGATTCAAGTCAAATGGTGGGGAAAGCTAAGCATGCATATGTCTTACAAGGTATTTACCTAACAAAACTAGGGTTTGACCGTTAAAAAAAAAAAAGGGAGGCGAAACCTGCAGCTTGGCGGCCGGACCGGGAGCAACTCCGGCAGCGGACGGCGGCGGTTTAAAACAATTCCGGCAGCACAACGGCGGATCGATCGGCGTAACAAAAGGTTGCGGGCGAGAACAAAAGAAGAAAAAGAAAATTAAAGTGAGAAAAAAAGAAAAGGGGTTTGGCTTCTTTTATAGACAAAAATTAGAAGAATCGATAGAACAAGGATTCCTCTTTTGTTTGTTTCCTCTTAATTCAAATACCCAAAGAAAAACCACCCCCACCGGGGATTCCATACAAAGCGTGGCGTGGAAAACTAGCGGTCGGTGACACTCTTTCGGGTAAACTCCTTTTACCTTGTCTTTCTCATGTATGCATGTCACCATCTCATGCCTACCACACAATAATGTAACCATTATGTCTTTAGGCGAGGGACTTAATGTTGATGGTGGATTTTCCGTTTAAGGTTAAAATTGTAAAAACACAGAAAAATCATGCGCTGACATCTTGTAAAAGATAAAGCCTTTTATAAGTGTGGATACTCCTCACTTAATTCACCGGACGGAGCATGCAGCAACAATCCCTTCCTGTGAATTTCATATCGACCTTGTATTTCTGTACCCATTATCGGTGTGGCATGGCGGTGGTGTTGCTCTTCTGGAGTAACACGAACCTCAAACACTATAATGTGAATCCATGTCTGAAATACCCGTACGGGTGATTCTCGGTGTGTTATACTAGCCGAGCCCTCTCGGTGTGTTATACTAGCCAGTTGAGCCCTCTCGGTGTGTTATACTAGCCCGATTGAGCATCGGACTTGGCTGTATCGGTCTCCGGATATGATCGATCGCGAGTCATCCAACTCCACAAGCATGATTGGATGACCACGGATCAATTCCATCACCCCAAGCGGTATGGAATACACGGCCTTAGCTTGCCAAATATGATCGATCGCGGTCATCCAACTCCCGCAATTGGATGACCACGGATCAATTCCATCACCCCCAGCGGGTATGGAATACACCGCGGTAGACACCATGGTGACCATTGGCCTTCGCTTGCCAAAACCGTCCATACCAAGCATTATGGATGGAAAACCTAAATTAGGGTTTGCGGCATATTACATGTCGCCAAAAGCGGTCTCAACCGTCCATCTTCGCATGCATAGATGGAGGGTGTAGATGTAGACTCAAAGGGCAGGAGCATGTCGACACAATCACCATGTGACCGCCTACATACATGACCGGTCGGTCAAAACCAACCATGATTGGTTACAACACAATCGTCCACTGAAATGGCATGGTCGTAGCGGCTTTGAAAGCCAAAAATTGGGGTTCGAGCCATCCTGCGTCCATCTTCTCCGGCACGAATGGAGGTCACCCATCAAATCGAGGCGAGTCGGTCATACCGGCGCACTGACCACCGTGGGCCCATCTACCTCCTCTTTGCGGTCGGCCCAGGCATATCATGCCTGGCCAATCAAAGCATCCGCTCAAACATGCGTGGTTACACTTCAAATTGCAAATCGATCTCGACCCTCAATTCACACGGACGGGTGGGTGGCTTAGATCGCGTTTTTCATGAGACGGTGAGACATGGGCGTGAACATCCGCCCCCTTCACCTTCCGCCAAGCCAACCAGCCAAGACCGACCAAGCTAGGTCGTCTTGGAAAAGCGCAGCGGAAGAGAGCATGGCGCGGCTTCTTTGCGGCATCAAACTCTTATCATGAAATCGATCTCAACCACTCAACTAGGTCAAATTGGGTGGCTTAGGTGCGCCTTCTTGGGAAAGTGGTATGGACCGTGCACACCGGCGTGTTTGTCTACACACATGCCGGTCGGTCCTCTTCAAAACCTTTCCCATGCTTGGTTTCGACCAAGCTAAAAAGTGATGCTTGCGCCTCTTTAAAAACCCTAATTTCATCAGGTCGCGGATGAGTGTCTCAAACATCATCTCATCCGTCCACCTTCACCAGCTTGGTTATACAACCACAGTCGGGAGTTATTTGGTTAGTGAGTCATTATCCATCACTTTACCACAGCGATGCGATACACATAAAATACACACGATACTTCACAAGTATCGACTTTTACGAATCTGCGCAGATTATTCAATTGACGATACATGCTATCTTTCGTGGATCCACGATCCACATTCCAGGACATCAATCATGTCACAAGCTGGGGATACATCTTGGGGTGTTAGTGCGGCGGTTTACGGCGTGCGATGCAGCGGCGCCATCCAAGAACGTGTTAGGAAGTCGCGGACGGTTAGAGATGGGCGGAGAAGTGGGCAAGACCGGTCGTATGCTACCGACACACAACTCCACCACTCCATCATTCCATTACCTCCACTTCCCACGAGAAACGTGAATGAGGCTCAATGACTTGTATAAATAGGTTCTCAGCCCTATTTCAAACAACAACGGAATCGGAGAACATGCACAAGTTAAGGCAGCGAAACCAAGTGTTAATACAAAAACAAGTATTCAAACACTCAGAGCACCTTTGCATCAACCGTAAGCTTGCTCATCCTTATTTCTGAGTCATAAAGCAAACCAACACCTTCACAATCTCAACACCTTCTTCTTCCCTCCCTAAGATCAACCCCATCTCCCTTCACTTTGTGACAGAAACAAGTGCTGAGCGGCCATTTCTTGGTTTAGGCCGGACTTGCCCAGGTTGATCTCTCGAATCTACAAGCACTCACCATGTGCGGTGCATTTGTTGAAGGTTTGAGTCATTCCTCATCCACCCCAAATTATCAAATTAGCCGGAAGTAGTTTTCACCATCAACACATGGCCAATGTTGCCACACCACATTTAGGTCTAATACAAATATGCTAAAACAGCTGCCACGGCTACGCCCCTGGCATGTCGCTATGCCATGGCTACGCCCGGGCGCCACTATGCCAATGGCGGCACTTTGCTATACAGGGGATGTGGCCATAATCAATGGCCATCCTTTCTCATAGCTTCAATCTCGGTCGTCCAAATTCGCAAGGAATTGTAGGGCTGTAGCAAGTTTTAGGCGGCCGGCCAAGGAAAGCCTAATAGCATCACATGCTATTTTCTATGTAGAATCTCTTAACTTTGACTTGCCACACGTGTAATCTGCTACAAGTTTTCACTAAAAAACACTCGAGACATCAAACATGTCCTGATTGGGGGATACTCATCGGGGTATTGGTACGGCGGTTTACGGCGTGCGGCGTGCAATACGCTCGTTATATGAAAGTGTCAGGAAGCTGGACAGTTAGTGGCGGCAAGAAGTAATGGGTGTAAACGGATCCACTTCCTTCATCGTGGAAGCACGGTTTTACATGGTTACACGTTACTCATTCTTCCATCACTCAATCGTTCCCACTTCCTCTGAGACCGGGATACATTTAATTGATGACTTGTATAAATAGGTTTAGCCTATTTCCACCAAATAACAAGTTTTGGTGGAGAACAACACGGTGTCCGAAATCACCAAAGAGCGATGGCTTTTCATTACGAGACGGTTCCACTTTACAGTACAAGTCATAAAACAACCACACCTTAGAATTAACCATTAGGGTCTCAACACCTTCAAGTCGCTTCCTCCCTAAGACAAAACCTTTCTCATTCACTTTGTGACCGAAGCAAGCTGAAGCGACCATTTCTTGGTTTAGGCGAGGATTTTCTGATTGATCTCTCGAATCAAAGTAATCCCGTGCGATTGCATTGTTTAGGGTTTAAACTTGTTCTCATCCACACACCCAAAATTACAAAAACCGGAAAAGCAGTTTCACCTACAAACACCTGCAAAAACAAACTTGATTCCATATTGATTTGTCGCACAAAGCAGATCACAGTAACAATGGCAAATCAATGAATCTATATTACGGATCTAGAAAGACTTAGATCCGTTAGAAACGTTCGATCTTTGATCTGGTTTAGAAATGAGCCTTATATCGGAAGAGGAAGGTTCTCAGAATAAACAAACTAGGTGCAATCAAAGATTCAACAGCGTTAGTCAATCAAATCAATAATCGCGAAATAACAATGCAATCTTCTAGTTTCCCACAACGGTACTAATGAAACTTCTCAATCCCAAAAGACTTTAAAACGAGCGGCCGTAAAGATTTTGCCTAATTAGGTTACTCTCATCTCCGAATAGGCGGCTACACCCGTAACAACATAGCAGGGAAGTTTCTTTGTCACAATGATTAGTTTGCTAGAATGCAAACTTCAAGTATTTATAGTCAAGGAAGTTTGGACACAAGGAATTTCAAAACCAAAAATATTTTCAAGATATGCAATATATTTCCATAATCGGTTTATATATATATGGTATCTAACTTGTAATTTGGTGCACATGTCTATGGGATCGGTTCCCTATAGCTAAAACCGTGATGCACATGTGCATATGATCCGTTCCCCAATAACAAAACTTGTTGCACATGTGCATAGGATCGGATTCCCCCTTTGCACTCTTACAAGGATCGATTCCCTTTGTTATGTACTGCACCTCTTACTTTTAGGATCCGTTTCCCTCTACCTAGATTTGGTCGGACACAACACAAACTCGATCATACCATCTCGGTGATTACTTAAGATCGGTTTCACTAATAAAGTCATACCAATGCATAAGTCAGGCCTTTGTGAATAGTTTTACCAAGAACACAACAAGTTATGAACGGTTATACTAAATCACATATTAGATGTTCACAAGATATGCAATGAAAAACAATCCCAATAGCTGGTGATTTCCTTTCGATTCACAAAACAAGTTCATGAATTTACTTCCATAGAACACATGTAAAACATTGTTGCCTAGGATGAAATCCTCACCTCATACCAAACATAATCACAATGGCATTCAATAGATTATGTTGATAAGTTCCTTGACAATTTTCTCATAAGAATATAATTTTGCATGTTATGTTTTCAATCTAAAAGATTTGAAAGACACAAGATAGATATGGAACAACTCAAGTCATAGTTACTAATCTCAAGCTAAAAGGATGATGTCTTTGTTGTCTTCAATCCATCTTGAGATCTTTGTGAGTAACTAGAGCACAATACTTCTATCATTTCTAGTCCAAAGTTGACTATAGTTTTACATAATAGCGACTTGAGTTTTGGAACTAAATATGACAACCAATCTTGACATACCAATGCTTGGTGGGTTCAACCGAGCATTGCTCTAACAAATATAATGTCAACATCGGCATTTTCAAGGATTGAATGTATGCATATTACTGTGTTGTTGAATTCTGGAATCAATCGTATGTGTAATGAATTCTTGTAATTTGTTTATCCATATTTTATAAGAGTTTTGTCACTAAAATTGACAAAGGGGAGATTGTTAGAGCATAGCTCAGTTGAACCCACCCAAGCGTTGGTATGTCAAGTTTGGTTGTCATATTTTAGTGAATCAAAACTCAAGTTAAAGTCAGCTTGATTATGTACTAGAGTTAACTTCGTATAGGTTAGCTTGAAAGTATTAGGATAATGAGACTTTACAAGTATTGCGAAGACTTGAAGATGTGAAGAAGAAAGGAGCTACAATGACAACATCATCCTTCCACTTGAGGTTAGTGATATTTGACTTGAGCTATTTCATTCCCCTAACGTATCTTTCAAGTCGTGCATGTTGAAAACAAAGCGTGAAGCATGTTTGAACTCTAGATAGACATAGTATTAAGGAATACAATACGAGGTTTATTGTAACCATTAAACTTTGTAGATAAGACATCGCCATAATCATTTGAATGCTATTGTCATTATGTATGGGTATGAGGTGAGGATTTCATCTAGGGAACAATGTTTACATGTGTTCTAAGGAAATAAGTTCATAAACTTGTTTGTGAATCGAAAAGGAAATCGCCGGCGTTATTGGTTTTGCTATTCATTGCATATCTTATGAACAACCAATATGTGTGATTGAGTATAACCGTTCATGACTTATTGTGTTCTTGGTAAAACTATTCACAAAGGCCTGACTTATGTATTGGTATAACTTTTATTAGTAAAACCGATTTTAAGTAATCACCTGAGATGGTATGATCGAGTTTGTGTTTGTGTCTGACCAAATCTGGGTAAAGGGGAACCGATCCTAGTAAAAGGTGTAGTACATCACTAAGGGGAATCGATCCTTGTATGAGGTTCACAAGTTTGTAGCGAAGGGAACCGATCCTATGGACATGTGCAACGTTTTTAGGCAAGGGAACCGATCCCACTGTGGACATGTGCAACACATATAAGTTAGATACCATATATATGTGGTGAACCGATCCTAGTACCTAGTCAACCGAATTTTGGAAAGCTAGTGTGACTATGCACAATACTCACATGGAAGGTAAAGCCGGAAACTTGTTTTTGGTACAACCTTTAAACTCATAATTTGTGATTGAATGTTATTCGATCAATTGCATAGTTCTTAAAAGTCGGATAGACCAATTCTAAACTTGTTTGGAAGTGTAGCAAATCGGTTTCAAGGTTGTAAGTATGAAGGAGGACTTACAAAGTAAGGATGTCACATACTTTGAACACGTCTTTGAATGTTTATTATTTAATTGTTCAAGTCATTCCTTAATATCTAAGGGAAAGAGAATCCCGGGGATCAAAACATAAATAAGTTAAGAATCTTTTAATTAAGGTTATTAACTTCATTTTTAGGAAAATAAAATTAGTAATGTGCATTTACTAATTAGAGATTTTACGAGAGATTTCGATCATTATTTTTCTAGACCAGCATTTTAAGGAATTATGGAAACAATTTGTGCCTTAATGAATATCTTGAGAATATTTTCGGTTTTGGAAATTCCTTGGTGTCCAAACTTCCTTGTCTATAAATACTTGAAGTTTGCATTTCTAGCAAACTAATCCTTCGTAACAACAAACTACCTCTTGTTGTCTTTCTTCTTGATAGCCTATTCGGAGAGGAGAGAAACCTAATTAGGAGAAATCTCTTACGGCCGCTCGGTTTAAAGTCTTCTTTGGGATTGAGAAGCTCTACAGTACCGTTGGTGGAAACTAGATAATTGCGGTTTATCTTTTGTTTCGATTGATTTGATTGACTAACGGTGGTTGAACTTTGATTGCACCTAGTTTGTTTGTGCTTGAGAATATTCTCTTGATATAAGATTCACTCAAACTAGTTTTGAGTTTCGATAGGGATCTTTAGGCTATTGTTAGTTCTAAAGACGATCTTGTGATAATCTATTGTTATGAGACTCCGTTACGTGGGTGATTGATCACAAGAGATTCAAGTGATTATGTGCGGTGTTTATTGAAGATCTAAGAAGATTTGAAATGAAGAAGATATTGAAGATTTCTGATTTGTGGGTTCATAATCTTTGTTGTGCCCAATACTTGTTTCGGTAAAAGAGGATCCAATTAATAATCGGTTTTATCCTTGTGATAGAATTGGATTGATTAGTTGAGTAGATCGGCATCAACACAATTCTTTGGATTAAGAGTGTTGATCGCAAAATCTTAACGATTACTTAGGTAATTGAACATAAGATAGATCTAAGGACCTGCTTGAAGGTTTATGTTAATATAAACGAGAAGAGCCTTTGTCAAACTCATATCACTTGGTTGAAGAGAGTTGATACCAAACATATTTTTTGTTCCTTTAGTGTTTGGAATACAGAACAAATGAATTGTTCAAATGCGTGACTTATTTATAAGTTCCTTTAGTGTTTATGTCTGAACCAAATGAATTGTTCCAAATACGTGACTTATTTATAAGTTGGAGGCGTGTGAATACGAGACGGAACTAGGTGAAATATATGTTTAGTTGCTTGGTTTCAACTATACGAAGTTAGGCTTAATTTTGTGTAGCGGTTTAATCACGAGTATTCAATTATGGACAAGGTCTAGGGGTTTCTGCATTTGCGGTTTCCTCGTTAACAAAATCTTATTTGTGTCATTTACTTTATATTTCCGCATTATAATTTTTATTATAATTAAAGTAAATTACACAAAAGTTATTTCTATTTACTTGATAAGTGATTCCTATTGTGTTTGGCTAAGTCCGAACCTTTTTATCAAGTAAACATACTTCGTTGTTGTATTGTCTCGATCTAGTATCCATAGACGATCACACGAAGTGTGAACCGATTAGTTGCATTGTCTAAACTAAGTCCATAGACAATCACTTTCGGAGAAATGACTTATAGGTAGGAAAAGTTTTAGATTGAGGTATATTTGGGTACCCTCGTCTTTTGACCATGTTTACTCTAAAACACTTGATAAGGCAACACCGCAATGAATACTACTATAAAAATGAAACCAACAAATTACGTTGCTTATGCTTATGATTTGGTTAGGACAATATGGATGCTAGCATCAACATACTCGCTACGATTGTAAGCATAAGATCAACATATGAGATTTTATTAAGGTTTAAATCTTTTGGTTTCCTGGTAAAAATTAATGACAGTTGTATTTATTTTTTAATCAGGAGTTACTTTCGAAAGGATCATCACTCTCTAAGCATTTATCTAATGATGGAGAGAATACCACTTATCTGCAGATTAATTTGTTTGTAGCATATTGCTAGAAAATCCCACTAGTGTAAATTATTCTCAAGGTGGGCTAATGCACAAAAAAGGTATGAAGCAACTAGAAAGTCGCAGGAGCGATTTCATTTATTACTCTTGTTTATGTTGTCCATTCGGATGGTGCCAAACAAGCCATTCAATGTTCCGACGAAACTCAGTTTACTCCACAAAAAATGGTTATCATTGCCAAGAGTCAGGTAATTGTGAGCCCTTTCAAAGTTGTTTTATTTTTTTTTCTAAATTTTTTTTCGCCAGGTAAATCACACAATAAATGAAGATATATAATTACCAATTCTCTATTTTTTGAAATAGGTGGATTACATTTTAGGAAATAATCCATTGTATATGTCATACATGGTGGGACATGGTAACAAGTTCCCAAATAAAACACATCATCTTGCATCCTCAGTAATGTCGCTCGATCAACATCCACAACAAATCTTTGATAGGAGGTGTTGTGTTGGAGGACCAGATATGAACGATAAATTTGCTGATGCTCGAGTGGAGTGTACTGCATCAAAACCAACAACTTACATCAATACACCCCTTACCGGGCTCTTCACTTACTTTGCTCGCAATACCTAATTAGATATGTTTATGTACTAAATCCGATCATATCCATTCTTTCTTAAATGTTCTTTTGTGTACACCATTAACCTTTATGATTTGGGTTTTAAATGAATGAGAATGATTACGGAAAATTTCTGAATTCAAGATATTTTGGGACATTTTTTCTTTAATACTACTGGTTTAACGATGTTATAGAACTTGAAGGGCCTCAAAAACTTAAGACCCAAATACAAAAACAAGTGAATTTAAAACCCAACATATCCTAATCATTCCAAAAATGCTTTTTACATCGGGGGCAAAGCCATCCCATTGCATGAGTGTGCAATTGCTCTCATTGGTGGCTCCCAAGCCTATTTAAGGCCCGATAAAAATTTATTATATACAAGCCTATTTTTGCTTCTTTCCACTAGTACAAACCTTCACATTGGCCACGTTTTTTTGGTTTACGGCGTATACGTTTGGGAGTTATTTGCGTGGCTCTGGTCATACGTATAACTTTAGCCACGATTTATGTTACCTTGTAGCCATAGTGCACCATTTGGTCATTGGTTTAAACCTAAACTCATCAATTGTAGCCATAAAAATATTTTTGCACCCATAGTAAATTTTTGCACCTCCTTCTCATAATCCTTGGATCCACCCCAGTTTCTGCTAGTCATTTATGTTTCCTTAGCACTAATCTGATTCATCAATTGAAAACACGATTTTAAATTTGATCACGTTAGGGGCGCAAGTTTGTGTTTTCTTCTTTTCTCCGTAGCAGTACTCCTCACTACAAAAATGGATGGATCTAAGGACGGCTAATTTATTGGAGCCGTCCCAACAAAGTAGCAGTTACAACGGTTAGAGTTGAGCCGTCCGAAGTAATAGTTTATCTGCCGCGGTTTTCACTAGCAAAGTCACTGTAACTCGGCTTTATGGACGGTTTTCTAAAGCCGTAGCTAGTTTCAACATTTTACTTTGTACACCCACCGTTTAGCTATGGGTTTGTGTGAATATTGTATTTGTTCATCACACAACACGTGGCCAAAATATAGCCTTTCAATTTTCCCTAAAAGAACTCCCCCAATATCCCCAATTTTTTCCTCTCGCTCTATGTTTCTCTAATTTTTCCTTTAGCGCTCTCTTTTTCTATTTCTCCACTCTGAATCTCCGTTTTCTTCTTCTCAGTTAACCACCTGAACCCTTTCTCACTTTCCCCCTTCACTGTAAAAAAGGTAATAATCTCTTTCTACCTCACTTTGAATCTTGTTAGGGTCTTAGAAAAGGTTTTATGTTATTTTAGGGAGAATCTAATTTTGTGTTGATTTTGTATGTGTGCAAGCAAGTTGGTTCTTGTTTTCTTACATATAGAAGGATATTGGATTCTAGGGTTTCCTTTGTGAGAAGTAATTTTTGAGATTAAACTATAATTTTTTCATTATATTTTTGTTTTAGTAGCTTAATATTACATGATTTGGATGTTATTTGAGAAACTACTACATTTAGATGTTGTATTTTAGGTATTTTTAGTTAAATTCGTTTCTTCAATACTGGATCGACATCATCTCAACGAGTCTTGGACTTTTTATGGTTGTTACGTTTCTTAGATGCAAGGATAGATGTCACTTTGACAAAAGAAACATGGTGTTTTGTGAAAGCTATAAATCATAGCATGATTTTGTTGGTAAACTAATAGTCACTATTAGGAATATGGATATTAACAAATGCAATAAGCTAACACGGGAATACTTGAAGATAAGCTTGATTTCATCCTCATAATGTTTTAACCTAATTTTTTTCACTTTGCTTCTCAATTTTCCCTAATTTTTAAAACCCTTAAGCCTAGCTAATTTCTAGTTTGGCTAAATGAGTTTTGTTTATTTGGTGTTTGTTGATGTTTTGTACAGGCGAGAAAGTGATATAAATGATTTGATAGATACGGAGATAATATTATTAATTGAGTCTCATAAGGCATCAAATTGAATCTACTTTTACATGATTATTACCATCTATTATTGCACTACTAATTCATGTTCGTTGTGCAATTTTTTCTTCTTCAATTGGGTATTTGGCGTATGTATGCTTGTGCGACTCTTTGGTTTACGGTAATTTGAAAATGAGAGCCAATACTTCTTACGAATCCATGCTACTTCATGGATAATGCTAAAGGAGATGTTCCTTAGTGTGTTGAAGAATTTAAAGACCCCGGATGGTTATTCTACACTCGTTGCAAGATGTGTAAATATGAAAACAAAGGAAACTTTTTAGATTGAAGAGTATTCACATGTTATTAATCAGATTGTTGCCTTTGGCTACCCGAGAAAAACGTAAACGAGATAGAGTCTAGCTGATTGTAATTAATGGCCAAGTAACTAGTCATATGTTATGTAGTTTGAACCATGTTTAAATTAGATATATGCAATAATAAGTTTGATGAGTTTTTGCTGCTAAGTATCACTAACTTTTGAGTTTATTTGACTATTACTTTTCATATTTTGTATACTAATTAACCACCGTTTCCATGTGTTGTAACTTGTAAGATGGTGATAATCACACATAGCTTACAATGAAAGTTTGAGGTAAAGAAGCGTTAGGGATTCTGAAGGCTGAATGATGGAGATAAGGTTCGGGTGGAGTTGTACAATATTTCGGATGACACGATCAAGAGAAGCAAAACATCAAACCCATCCAGGAAGAAGAGATACATCCCGGTGAATTTGAATATGTTGTTATGATTGATCAGTTTTTCTTTTGTTCCAATTGAATCATGACAAATTTTCATTACATGAATTCATACTTGTATTAATTGTGACCTGATCTGTATGTAGGCTCGGATAGTGGCAATCCGAGCGGGGATAGCCAGCATGTATCATGAGTCGCTTTATCTGGCGTAAAGATACGGTTTTGGTTGTGTTGGGACTGAAAAATGAGGTCGGAGTTCGTTGTCGTGAGTATCGTGAAGCCAAAAGAATTTCGGGGTGATGATGCATCCATGATGGGCTGCGAAGTTACAAGTGAAAATGACACCCTTAAGGGGGCTTTGTCAGCTACCCTGGAAGATTTTGAAATGGTTTTTGAAAAGAATTTTGGGCTAGGAGACACAAGTTTTTACATTGATAAAGTCGGTGGTATGTAATAGTTCTGTTTCTTTGACTTCTAATGAATAATAAAGATAGTGCGTGTCTAGTTGTCAGCGTACATGCTAAGTGTGAGTTTATTTCAATTTGTTTCCAGATGTTAAAGGGATCATTTGCCAATCAAACCCGACAGCAGAAGGACCCGGAGGGTATTGTGCATTATTCCTTTACAAATTGTGCATCATAAATTAAAATGGATGTTTCTCTCTTTTCTTTGCATAATAAGTTCAGACGGTTGGTGGTATTCGGTGTTGGCATTTCTATGTTTGAGGAGTCTAGCAGAACTAGGTTGTGATCGACACGTTAGCATAGCCTTTCGCAAATTTTAAGTTATATTATTTTAACTAGGAATTGTGAGTTACCACCATAGAAGCGGGATTAATTACACAAGATCTTTTGATAGCATGGATACATATTTTCGGTTGAGTACTATTTGTAGGACATTTATAACATTAGGTTTGGAGTATGTAGACCTGGCTTTTATGAATTGTTATGATAGTGACCACCGAAAAGAGTACGCAGCGAGGCACATATTTTACTCACTTCTTTCGTTTTTTTGTTAGTTATTTGGTAGATTGATCTCAGTGATCCACATTTGATGGCGTTTTATAACAACTTGGATTGATTTGTTGCAAGATTCCGTGGATGGTATGGGATGGAGCTAATGCGAGAGACAAGAAAGGGATGTTGTGGAAGCATCAAATGATTTATAACCAAAAAATTAGCACACAAATGGATCACCGCGGTTGCAGTAAAAGTAGATATATATACACCTTTTTTTTTTGTTGATACAACATCTAATTTCTCAAGTTACAATGTAAAAGTCTGGAACCTCAACTTTTAACTTGTTTTTTAAATATAGTGCCTCTTTTGTAAACAACTTGGTTTCAAGAATATATAATCTTTTTGTGTCTTATTGTCTATTGTTCTCAGATTTATGGATGTGTGGTATGGGAAAGTGGGGATGGCATTACATACCAAAAGCCAAGGAAAAGTTTTAGGTTTAGTAAACTTAGTCCATATTGTTTCAAATTCGATTAGTTGTTGGCCCACATTGGTGGGGACCATGTATGAACTTAGGGCGGTTTTAAAGCCGTCAAAAATACATAAATTCAAAATCCACCCAGAAGTTATATGGATAGATTTTATTCCGTCTCTAAAGAAAAAGCCCAGTCAAATACTATTTGTTACGGGGCACATGTGACAGACGGGTTTCCGTCCCAACTAATTATTTGGGACAGCTTTTGGGCTATTGGGACTGCTATTTAGGCGTCCTAAGATCCCCTTATGTTTTGTAGTGC
>JAJJWW010001569.1:0-45933 GCA_023531295.1 Papaver armeniacum | reverse complement strand
AATTACAATCTCTCTTTCCTTTCTCTCTCCTAATGACTTGTTTCTCAATTTAAAAAGACCTCCTCCCTACGACAAACTTACTCGACCCTTTATATAGGGTATTACATAGTGGATGACAGCTATTCTGTCCTTTATTTTCGGAAACGTCTCGCGAATGCTCGCGAATGTACAACTGTTTGCCTTCGCGATACTCTTAAATCTCGCCAAGTCTTCACACTTTCCTCATGTTCTAACTGTCGTCATCTATTACATCATTTATTTACCTCCCTGCGACTCCTTCGCGATGCAGTTGTTTATTAATCTCGCGAAGTATTAGTGTTGCGATATTCTGGTCCTACAGCTAGTGTCTGTAGCGGCTTAATACAGTGTGTGTTTAATCTGGACTAGGCCCCGGGGCTTTTCTGCATTTGTGGTTTCCTCGTTAACAAAACTTCTGGTGTCTGTGTTATTTCTTTTCCGTATTATATTTTGTTATATAATTGAAATATCACAGGTTGTGCGTTGAATCGATCAATTGGTAAATCCAACCTTTGGTTGTTGATTGAAATTGATTGATCCTTGAACATTGTTCTTTGGTACCGTTCAAGTTTATCTCTCTTATATTTAATCAGGCTCGCAAATTATTATTTGTTAGATCACGGATTGAATTAAAAGATTGAGATATAACTCTTAGATATACTTTTCTTAAGATTGAGTTTGACTGTCTAGTTGATTCTCTTGAAAGTATATTGGAGTTATTCCATACAGATTTTTAAGCGAAATATTGGGTGAGGTTGTTGTACCCCCACCTTTTCAATCTCTAAATATGATTCAGGCTATGGATGTTCATAGGTCCTTAAAAATCTTACTTCGAAACAATTTATTGTTGAATAATTGTGTTTGTTTCATATGGATCATTTGCATATCGCCCAAGAAATGATATTTTATATCCATGGCATTTAGGAATATATCAAAACATCAAAATAAAGTTTCATAAACTTACTTAAATCTGGACTTAGGATAGGTACAGGTACCTAGTTAGCATACCATAGACATCTGAGGTTCCAGAGTATAAGTAGGTGCATGTACCTAGTACGCGTACCTGAAAGGTTCTGGATCCGTGAATGGAAAAGTACACGTACCTAGCATGCGTACTGTATGAATATGAGTTCATAAATAACCAAGTGGTACACATACCTATTACGCGTACTGTTGGTCCCTGAATTCACAAACTGGTCATAAGTAAGTGTACCATTTAGCATACCTACCAGTACGATTCATGCAGATGCTTATAAACTATTTTCCCAAATATGTTTAGATTGTTATGACTCTCATAAACACCCTAAGACATTATTGATCACTAAAACACTTTATGTCGAGAATCGTGATTTAAATCTTAAATGTTTAAATGAACACGATGTTGCTTTTAAGTTCGAAAGGCATATTTGTAAAGAATTATCATTATACACGGTTCCGGTACCCGGAAAATATTTTTCACATGCTTACATGGGCTCCTTACAAGAGTTTCATCTAAGTAGAGAAATTTCTTGCTTAATCTTAGGCTATCTTAGCTTGGATTCTTAGCAACTCTCAGTCTTGAAAATCTATAAATAGAGAGACTCAAAAAACTAGGAAATTCAATCCCTGACAATTCTGTGTCTTTGTTGTTTGCTAGAGTCGTCCTCATGAACCTAGATTTCCTATGAGAAACATAATTAGGTTTACGACTTAAAGACTTCACTTAGGGATTCGTAAAGCCAGGTCTGACTATATTTATCTTGATAGTTTGTGTATCCTGATCTTGTTCTATTGTCGAGGTTTTGATAATCTCTTTCAGGAACGAGATAAATACAAATCGCAAAGTTCTCATTGTCTCGGACTTTGTGATCCCCAAGATAGATATCTAAAAAATTATTCTTAAGTGATTAGTTTTAAGGTTGTTCTTGAGATGTGGTTAATAATCCAGTCTTCTCAGCTAACTGAGTGTAAGTGTTTAGGGTTGGTGAGGTTTGCTAGCTTTATTTATTGCAAACAGATTTCCAAGCCTTGGTATATTGATCTAAAGGGAAATCAAATATGCTTATTTTTTAAAGGATGATTGGTATCAAAAGTCTTCATTTATGCTTAAAAAAACTCTTAGGTTATAAAGGACGTCAGCTAAGGGAATCAGTTGTGTATAGCCTTGTGAGGTTCAAGAGACGTATGGAGTACGAGTGCAGCTGAAATTTTTGGAGGGTGAATTCAGTCTCAAATACATTCCAGTTCGAAGTCTGATAGTAGGCTAGTGTCTTAAGCGGATTAATACAGCTCGGTGTTCAAATCTGTACTACGTCCCGGGTTTTTAATGAAGGTACAGTTTTCCTTGTTAACAAAACTTCTGGTGTCTTGTGTATTATTCTTTTCCGCATTATATTGTTTTATCCTTACAATAATATATATCACAAGTAGAACGTAATCAATTCTAATATATAATTCTGATCGATTACGAGACTCGTTCTTGCAGAAGTCGTATCTTGAAAGATAGATAACAAGTTTCATACTTGGCAGAATTCAGATTAAATTACCCGGATACAACTAGATTGATCTTGGATATTGATTTTTGAGATTGTCCAAGTACTCTTCTAAACAATCAGGTTCACAGACTTTATTGTCTAGACTTCCTGATTGTGAAGAGATAAAGATATAAACTCTATATACATATTGTCATGGATCATTAAGTTGGTCTACTTGTAATTATATTAGGTTTTGTCCATACAGGTTGCCGAACAAAAATTTTGGTGGTGTACTTGGTACCATCTCCTTTTCAGATCGACAATCTATCACTTGATGCTTGTCTTCAAAAATTAAATCGGATAGACTGTGAACTAAGATTTGATTATTTGGGTAATCCTAATCTTGGTTGATCTAACCGATATAAAGGAGTTTATTTTATTAAACGAAAGAACCTTTGTAACTCAACATATATCTGATTGCTCAACTAACGCAATCGGTAGAAAATTGTGGTCCTACCGAGGATACAAGTTTTAATTTTTCTTATTTATGATGAAGCCGATTTAAATAATGAATCAATGTGTATGGAGAATGATGATGAACTTGACAGTTTTGATCATATGAATATAGATATTTTCGTACTGAAGGTGGTGTATTTGGTCCAACTCATGATCATGTTAATGATCATTCGCCTATTCAAAATGAGGATGTTAGGACTTAAAACACCATTATTTTGGACGGTGTGACATATTTATTCTATAATAATGATACTTTTATAGAATGTGATTATCCTGAGGAAACTGTTTTTAAGTCTAACGACTTAGAGACACAGGACTCTATCGATAAAGTTTCTTTTAATCATCTTTATTGAGACATTCCTTGTGATCATTTAGTTGAAGATGATGTTGATGATTTAGTACATGGTCAAAAACCTAGTGGAGAAGTTAAATATACCTAGAATTGTTAGCACAACCTTTCGGGATATTTCTAATTTTGGATTATAACTGTGTGATCTCCGATTTTACTGGATTACTTTGCATCTCGTGACATTTCTATACCTATGCATGTTTCCAGGGTAGTTTCATTTCCCATCCCTAGCGAACCCTTTGACTTGGTTATTTTTGTGATTATCCCGAGGAAATTGTTTTTAAATCTAATGGCTTAGAAATACTAGACTTTATCTATAAGTTATCTTTTAATCATCTATATTTTGACATTCCCTGCGATCATTTGGTTGGACATGAAAATGTAGGGGATAGAAAATACACCCAACTTTTTCGTTCGACAACATGTATAGACAAAACTTAATATAATAGCAAGTAGACCAACTGAATGATCCTTGAAAATATGTATATAGCGTTTATATCTCAAACAATTTTTGTGTTGGTTGTTGACCAACAAAAAGATACTCAATCAGTATGTGTATAGACACAGGGTTCGTGAACCTGATTGTTAAGCAGATTACTTGGACGATATCAAAAATAAATATCCAAGATCAATCTAGTCGTATCCAAATAATCCAATCGGAATTCTGCCAAGCTATGAAACTTTTTATATATCTTTCAAGATACGAATTCTACAAGAAACAAGTCTCATAATCGATTACAATTAAGCAGATGTATCTGAAAACGTGGGGGTACCAAAATACACCACCATTTTTATCTTAGGAAACCCGTATGGACTAAACTCGAATATAATTCCGGGAGTTCAACGTAATGAATCTCGATCAAGGAATTATACGAAGATCTTATATCTCTTTCTCTCACAATCAGAAAGTTTACAGAATCCAATCCGTGAACCTAATTATGTGTAAGAGAACTTGGACGATTCCAAAGATCAATATCCAAGAATCAATCAAGTCGTATTCAATAAATAAGGATGGATGTATATACTTTGATTTATTAACGTACAACTTGTGATATTTCAATCATAAAGATAAAAAATATAATTTGGAAAAAGAAATAACACAGACACCAGAATTTTGTTAACGAGGAAACCACAATGCAGAAAAACCCTGGGACCTAGTCCAAATTAAGACACCAAACTGTATTAAACCGCTATAGACACTAGCCTATTATTAGAACTTCTAACTAGAATGTAATTGAGACCAAATTGAACCATCACATCAATTCATTTACAGTCGCGCTCCTTACACCACTTTAATCCCAGCAGGACTCCGCGCAAATGATTCCCTTGGCTGACGTCCTTTACAGCCTAAGAGTTGCTTCAACTCAATTGAAGACTTTAAACCAATCTGCCTCCCACAAATAAGCCTATATGTGTGATTTCCGTTATGATCAAATATCATGGTGATGTAGGAAATCGATTGCAATAAACAAAGTCTAGCAAACCTCAAAATCTGGTCTTATGACTCCCGAAGAGCAGCCTAGATTATTATTCACCTCACAAGTCGAAACTTGTGGAATCACAAAATCTGAGACGAAGAAACTTTGTGATTTCTATCTATCTTGTTTGAGTGATCAGCTCAACAATCAAAACAAGATCAGGATACACAAACTATCAAGATAACGATAGATGGACCTGGCGTCACGAATCCCCAAGTGAAGTCTTTTTTGTCTCTAAACCCTAGAAGGGTTTGAAGGAGAAGACGACTCTAGTTTACACTAGGACACACAAGAATAGTATCAGGGATTCAAAGATCTCAGTTGTTTGAGGTTCTCCTTTTATAGACTTCAAGGTCAAGGTTGCTTTAGGTTTAAGCTAAGATAGCTTCGGAACCAAGCAATCAATAATCACCGTTAGATGAAAAACTTGACTTCGAGATTAACATAGTAGAATATACACTCTGGCTAGGATGGAACTGTTTATGGGTGAAAACTACTCCTGCAGAATTTGGTAATTTGGGGTGTGGATGAGGAATGAATTTAAACCTTAAACAAATGCACTGCGCGGTGAGTGCTTGTAGATTCGAGAGATCAATCTGCAAGTCCGGCCTAAACCAAGAAATGGCCGTTCCAGACTTGTTTCGGTCACAAAGTGAAGGAGATGGGGTTGATCTTAGGGAGGGAAGCGAAGAAGGTGTTGAGATTGTGAAGGTGTTGGCTTGCTTATGACTTGCAACGAAGGTGAGCAGGCTTGTGATTGATGCAAGCAAGCTCCGGGTGTTGGAATACGTTTTTGTATTAACACTTGGTTTTCTGTCTCGTCTGGACTTGTGTTGTTGTTTGAAATAGGGCGGAGAACCTATTTATACAAGTCATTGAGCCTTATTCACGTCTCTCGTGGGAAGTGGAGGAAGTGGAGTGATGGAGTAGTGGAGTTGTGCGTCGGTGCCACACGACCGCCTTGCCCACTTCTCCCCGTTCATCTCTAACCGTCCATGACTTCCTGACACGTTCTTGTGATAGCGTGTTGCACGCTGCACGCTGTAAACCGCCAGACCAATACCCCAGTATGTATCCCCCAGTTTGTGACATGATTGATGTCTAGAATGTGTGGATTGTGGATCCACGAAAGATAGCATGTAATGCTGAATTGAATAATCGTTATTCGGAAGTCGATACTTGTGAAGTATCGTGTGTATTTTATGCAGTGCGCATCATGGTGTGGTAAAGTGATGGGTAATGACGCCTCACCGACCAATTAACTCCCGACCGTGGTTGTATAACCAGGCTGGTGAAGTTGGACGGATGAGATGATCTTTGAGACACTCATCTCACACCGTTAATGAAATTAGGGTTTTGAAGAGGTGCGCAAGCATCACTCTTCAGCTTGGTCGAAACCAAGCATGGGAAAGATTTCGGAGAGGACCGACCGGGCGTGCATGTAGATAGCATGCCGGTGTACACGTCCATGTCTCACTGTCCCATGAAGGTGCGATCTAGGCCACTCAATTTGACCGGCAAAGAGGAGTGGTTGAGATCGATTTTGCAATAGGAAATTGATGCCGCAAAAGGCCGCGCATCATGTTCTTTTTCCGCGCGCGTTCCAAGACGACCTAACTTGGTCGGTCTTGGACGATTGGTTTGACGTGAAGATGGCAAGCTGGTGTTCATGCCTATACACGAATATCCCATTAAAACATGATCCGAGCCACCCAAATCGTCCCGGCCGAAGTTGAGCGGTCAAGATCAATTTGTGATTTGGGAGGCGTGGCCACGCTGGTTTGGGCGCACGTTTTGGATTAACCAGGCATGATATTCCTTGGCCGAACACATGAGGAGGTAGATGGGCCCACGGTGGTCATGCTTTGGTATGACCGGGACCGCTTAATCTAATCTGTGACCCTCTCCATTCGTGCTTAGGAGAATATGGACGCGCGTGATGGCTTGAAACCCTAATTTTGGCTTTCAAAGCCGTGCGCCATCTCTTGTTTGGGTGACAATTTTGTCACGACCAACCATGGTTGGTTTTGACCGATTGGTCAAGTGTGTAGGCGGGCCCACGGTGATCGTGTTGACATGCTCTGGGCCCTTTGAATCTACATCTACACCCTCCATCTATACCTGCGAAGATGGATGGTTGAGACTGCTTTGCAACACATGTAATATGCCGCAAACCCTAATTTAGGGTTTTCCGTCCATAATGCTTGGTATTTACGGTTTCTTGGCAAGCTAGGCCAATGACCGACCATGCGGGGTCGGTCGTGGGTATTCCATACCTGCTTGGGGGTGATGGAATTGATATGGGGTCATCCAATCATGCTTATGGAGTTGGATGATCACGATCGATATCATATCCGGACCGATACGGTCGGTCCGGATGCTCAATCGGGCTAGTATAACACACCGAGAGGGGCTCAATCGGGCTAGTATAACACACCGAGAGTCAGACTGTACGGGTATTTCGTACATGGTTTCATTATAGTGCTTGGAGGTTCGTGTTACTATATAAGAGTAACACTCAGTCGTCATGCCACACTGATAATGAGTACTTGGAAATACAAGGCTGATATGAAATTCACAGGAAGGGATTGTTGCCACATGCTCCAACCTGGAGGAATTTCATGTATTCACGAGAATGGGATTGTTGCTACATGCTCCATTCTTAGTGAATTAAGTGAGGAGTATCCAACACTTATAAACGGCTTTATCTTTTACAAGATGTCAGCGCATAATTTTTCCGGTTTTTACAAATTTAACCTCAAATGAAAACCCACCATCAACATTAAGTCCCCTGCCTAGCACATAATGGTTACACTATTGTGGGGTAGGCATGATATGGTGGCATATTTATATACTGAAATGACCAAGCTAAAGTGAATACATATTTACCGGATAGTTTCACATCGTCAGGCGTTGCCCTGGAACTGGTTGGTTCTGCGAAGAAAACAAGACTTGGTCTGGTGAGTCGCTTTGGTTCCTCTTGCATATATCTGAGCTCGGTCCCTTCTTCATGTGTACTTCTTTTATCATACACATCTTCCCTCAGGTATATCTGATAAGCCTCGTTGATTGTTATCCCGAATTAGCAGCCTTCATATGTGGCAAGTAAAGACTTCTTTTCCTCTTGGGATTCCGTCGACTTGTGAGATTATAAAGAATCATCTCTCGTGGTCGTTTATTCTACATCTCAGGTATTGTTCTGATCTTCTGATTGACTGATCGATTGATTTGATTTTTGATTTTTTTTTTTTGTGCGCTCATAACCTCCCCTCCTTTGCAGTTTATCATGGAAGCGGCTGACGATCACTCCGTTGCTTCCCCGAAAGAAGTTTCGAAGTTGACAAGCCCGAAAACCGTGCACACGAAGATGTAATGGCTAAGATCGATCTTCCGCTTCGCGAAGTCGGACGTGCTATACAGGGGATGTCTATTTCACACCTTCGTATTGCAAGAGGACGTATCTGTGCACTTTCAGCTGCGATTGACATGGAGGAGCGGTGGAGGCGCGAGGAAACGCTGCAGACACTAGTAAGCGCAAGGGCAGAGAGATTTGCGGCGCGGTTGAAGAGGCGGAGAGTTGAGCATAAACGACCTCCGAATGAAGACAAGTGTGATTACCCGATCCAGGACGGCGTGATAATTCTTGATTCTGATACAGACGAACCTGAACATGTGAAAGCAATTTGCGCGGCCCCTAGTGTTGTTGTGCCCTTTGATGCTCCCGCTGATGATGTTGGGATGGAGTGCGCTGCTGCTGCGGAGATGTCTGATGTAGAAGTTGAGGTAGATCCGAAGGGAGGTGCATCAACAGGTGATGGAGAAGAACCCAACGGTAGTGCAGGCGAGGCCGGCTCTCTTGACAACTAAAACCTCTTTTATTTTATTTTTCTTTCCAAGTATATTCTGTACACTCGAACATCTTCCTTGTACTAGGTGGCGGCCGAGTTCAAGGTTTTCTTCCATTTGATTGTTTGAATAAAGTTTTCTTTTATAACCCTTTGTCAAGACTGCAATCGAACCTTCTCAGGTGCAAGGGTGCGCCTTCACACATAATTCTTAGTGATAAAATAAACAATATCATAATGGAATATCCACGGACCTATGCTTCTGATGCAAGATCTTCTTGGCTTTGCTGGGGCAGATGTCTCAAATCATTTCCCTTTTGTGCACACGTTCTATTTCCTTCTTCCCGTGAGATATTTGCTTAGGGTTTCCTTTCTTGCTCCAGTGGGTTGATTTAGGCTGACTCAGGACTTTGTGTGAGTAAAGAGGTTCTCAGATGGAAATAGTGTTTCAACTAAATTGAAAATTGAAAATTGAGACCCTAACTATGAATGCAAGTATTGCAATCATTTTCTGGGGAATTACAAATATGACATGAAATTGTAAAAGGAAACACGCTGGAAAAAATAGCACAGCGTTTTTTTTTTAAAGGGTGGAGGACGCTGGAAAGTGGTAGCACGGCGTCTTAAGTTCGGTAGGGTTTGAGCCATTTTGAGTGAATTGTTATGCCTTCTAGTTTATCAGCGTTGATGAGCTTGCAGTAGCCGCCTAGGATAACATCTGCTACCAGGTACGGTTCATCTTCTCTTTCGGTGGGTGAGTCAGGTGGGGTGGTCATTTTCACCGTCACGCTCCCAACATTGAACGTAGTCGCCTTCGTCACCAGGTCTCCAATTCCAAACGGGTTTGGTCGTGCAGATACTTGGACCTTGGCCTCATCGTCTTTGACCAAAACAGCTTCCACGCTCTTGATAAAACGCTTGAAAGGGCCGGCCTCCCATTCACATCTCTTAGTCGGGGTTGGTTTGTTGATTGGAGCCATTCCCCAGGACTTGTCAGAATGAGGGGCGGTAGGTTGCAAAGAGAGTTGTGTGGTGAGACTTACTTGACATCGGGACCTTTCAATGTATGCCGACAGGCTCTCCCCGGGAAGTTGTGTCACATCGGCACGTTGCTGGCGCGGCAGCAAACAATCATCAGGAGGTCCATAAGGCGTGTTGGAGATTCTTTCAGGTACCGAAACCGGTAGAGGACAGACTTCCAGTATGGCTTTGTTGTCCTGCATCCAAGAGCGCCCTAGGATCATGTCGTAGTCGGGATGATCTTTGACTACGTAGAACTTTGCTTGCGTCGAGGCATCACCCAATTTGACTTCAAGATCGATGTATCCATATGCATCTCTGGGCTCTCCTGCTTTGAATCTTTAACCACGGTCGGGTGACGAGTAGCTTCCCCGCTTCAAATCTTTGCCGCTCTCAAGGTCTTGACGGTAACGATGTTAAATTCGGAAGCCGTATCAATCAACGCGTTATCAAACTCAACGTCTCTCAAACGAGTGACAGTTAGGAGTCCCCAGTTTCCATTGCTCACGTCCTTCAGGAAAGACTGGGGTTCTGGATCACTATCGGATACAAACGCCTACGACACAACGTGGTTGAGGGCCGCAAATATGTCTTGACGCTGTCCTTTGGAGAAGTACAAGATTTCACATATGTGCTCCATCATAGATTGTACGGTCTTGCAAATGTAATCCCCGAAATCATGCGGTTCCCGATAGGTAAAGGGTCTCTATGAACACCTTCGTTTCCAAGCTGAGTTCCCCTGTCTCTACCTTTTCCCGAATATCTGTTTCAACCTGTTGCAATCTTTGGTTGGATGATGGACGAACTGTGGTAGCAACAATATCTCGGGATCTGCCATTTCTTCTTCGGTTGGAGGACGTCTGATAGGGGGCAGCTTTACGGCGTCGTCTTGGATCCACGCTTCCAAGAGCTCTATCACTTCATTCATGGGAAAAGGAAAATCCGTGTCTTTAGTGTTTTGTGCAGGAGTTTTGTCTGCTCCTTTTCGAGACGAAGTCTTGTGTGCCGGGGATGTCCGCTTGGTTTGTTGTTCCGTCACTGGAGCTTTCCTTTTCTCTCCTCCGCCCACTACACTCACAGAAGGACCGGTGTTGTATTGCTTGTTCGTGAGGCGCCTGCTCCCTCGACTTTCACGTGAATCTTCACTTCGAACAACTCTGGTTCTTTCTAGTAGTGCCGGTGCGATTGTTGTTTTGAACGCTTGGCAGCTTCATGGAGTTCAGAGAACGTTTGAAAGCCCGGATTCTCTAACGGAGCGCGGTATATGGGTATCATCCCGTTGATGCACAACTCCACCAATTGTCGTTCGGTGACGTTCGGGTCATGACTATCCAGCGCTTGAGTTCTCGAACCTTTTGACGAAGTCGTTAGGATGCTCGTTGTTCCGTACAAGAATTCTTCCTAGATCCGAAAAGGTGATTTGTTCGGACACGAAGAAATACTTTCGTAGAAAAGCACCGACCATCTCGCTCCATTGGATATCTTTGTTAGGCGCGATGTTGTTGTACTGTGTACGCCCTCCCGTAAGTGATTTCGAGAATTCTTTCAGGCGCAGAACATGATTGTATTCATGTTCCCCAAGGATTCCAAGAATCGAGAGACATGTTCACGAGCATTACCAGTACCGTCGTAGAGGGAGAACTGGGGAGAGGTGTAACCTCTTGGAAGAGGGATTCGTTACATATCTTGAGGGTATGGAGGTTGGTGTTGGTGTGCATCCGTCAGATTTCCTTTGCCTCGGCTTTGAAGGAGTCGTTCTAGATCCTCACGTGTGATGAAGTTGGGTGTATGGTCCCTTTCTCTTGAACATTCAGGAGCAACACGAGCTTCTTCACTCATGTGGGTCCGAGTGGAAACGCCTGCTCCGGGTGAATTGAAGGAATTTCTTGTTGGCTCCAAAGATTGACGTGAATCTTGCGGCAATCGTTCAGTCAAGGTCTTGAGGAAAGTGAGTACCTCCTTCTGAGCTGCGGCCATATCTGTTTGAGTCTTAGCAAGAACTTCCTGTTTCTCCATCAAGTATTCAATGGTAATAGACGGTGGTCCTCCTCTTGTGTCTCCGGCTCCTCGCCCCGATGAGGGAGTGAAAGTTGTTGCTCTGGTGACCACTGGAGGCGTTACACTTGAGGAGATGCCGGGATTTGCGGCTGCTCTGGCTCTGGTGATGGGAGGCGTTACACCTATGGGGGTGTCTCCTGCTCCGCTAGTGTTGGTGATAGAGGTAACGGCTCCTCGAGATGTGTTGGCTACGGTAGCTCCACTGACAGGTACATTGACACCGTGAGTGCTATCCACACCAGCTCCATCTGAATTGATTGCTGATCCAGACCTGAGTTCTACCATCTTGAAATGGATTGATGATTGAACTGGTTCTAAGATCTACCCTTTTGAAATTGTTAAAATTAATCGGATTTGGAAGAAATTGACTTTACAACCGAGAGATTAACCTCCCACTGTGGTCGCCAATTGTTTATGGGTGAAAACTACTCCTGCATAATTTGGTAATTTGGGGTGTGGATGAGGAATGAATTTAAACCTTAAACAAATGCACTGCGCGGTGAGTGCTTGTAGATTCGAGAGATCAATCTGTGCAAGTCCGGCCTAAACCAAGAAATGGCCGTTCCAGACTTGTTTCGGTCACAAAGTGAAGGAGATGGGGTTGATCTTAGGGAGGGAAGCGAAGAAGGTGTTGAGATTGTGAAGGTGTTGGCTTGCTTATGACTTGCAACAGAAAGGTGAGCAGGCTTGTGATTGATGCAAGCAAGCTCTGGGTGTTGGAATACGTTTTTGTATTAACACTTGGTTTTATGTCTCGTCTGGACTTGTGTTGTTGTTTGAAATAGGGCGGAGAACCTATTTATACAAGTCATTGAGCCTTATTCACGTCTCTCGTGGGAAGTGGAGGAAGTGGAGTGATGGAGTAGTGGAGTTGTGCGTCGGTGCCACACGACCGGTCTTGCCCACTTCTCCCGTTCATCTCTAACCGTCCATGACTTCGACACGTTCTTGTGATGGCGCGTTGCACGCCGCACGCCGTAAACCGCCAGACCAATACCCCAAAGTATGTATCCCCCAGTTTGTGACATGATTGATGTCTGCAATGTGTGGATTGTGGATCCACGAAAGATAGCATGTAATGCTGAATTGAATAACTGCGTTATTCAGGAAGTCGATACTTGTGAAGTATCATGTTTATTTTATGCAGGTACTGCATCATGGTGTGGTAAAGTGATGGGTAATGACGCCTCACTGACCAATTAACTCCTGACCAGGGTTGTATAACCAGGCTGGTGAAGTTGGACGGATAAGATGATCTTTGAGACACTCATCTGCGACCGTTAATGAAATTAGGGTTTTGAAGAGGTGCGCAAGCATCACTCTTCAGCTTGGTCGAAACCAAGCATGGGAAGGATTTCGGAGAGGACCGACCGGGCGTGCATGTAGATAGCATGCCGGTGTACACGTCCATGTCTCACTGTCCCATGAAGGTGCGATCTAGGCCACTCAATTTGACCGGCAAAGAGGAGTGGTTGAGATCGATTTTGCAATAGGAAATTGATGCCGCAAAAGGCCGCGCATCATGCTCTTTTCCGGCGCGCGTTCCAAGACGACCTAACTTGGTCGGTCTTGGACGATTGGTTTGACGTGAAGATGGCAAGCTGGTGTTCATGCCTATACCTGAATATCTCATTAAAACATGATCCGAGCCACCCAAATCGTCCGACGAAGTTAAGCGGTCAAGATCAATTTGTGATTTGGGAGGCGTGGCCACGCTAGTTTGGGCGCACGTTTTGGATTAACCAGGCATGATATTCCTTGGCCGAACACATGAGGAGGTAGATGGGCCCACGGTGGTCATGCTGGTATGACCGGACCTGCTTAATCTAATCTGTGACCCTCCATTCGTGCCGGAGAATATGGACGCGCGTGATGGCTTGAAACCCTAATTTTGGCTTTCAAAGCCGTGCGCCATCTCTTGTTTGGGTGACAATTTTGTCACGACAAACCATGGTTGGTTTTGACCGATTGGTCAAGTGTGTAGGCGGGCCACGGTGATCGTGTTGACATGCTCGGGCCCTTTGAATCTACATCTACACCCTCCATCTATACCTGCGAAGATGGATGGTTGAGACTGCTTTGCAACACATGTAATATGACGCAAACCCTAATTTAGGGTTTTCCGTCCATAATGCTTGGTATGGACGGTTTCTTGGCAAGCTAGGCCAATGACCGACCATGCGGGGTCGGTCGTGGGTATTCCATACCGCTGGGGGTGATGGAATTGATATGGGGTCATCCAATCATGCTTATGGAGTTGGATGATCGATCGAATCATATCCTGACCGATACGGTCAGTCCGGATGCTCAATCGGGCTAGTATAACACACCGAGAGGGGCTCAATCGGGCTAGTATAACACACCGAGAGTCACTGTACGGGTATTTCGTACATGGTTTCATTATAGTGCTTGGAGGTTCGTGTTACTCTGTAAGAGTAACACTCGGTCGTTATGCCACACCGATAATGAGTACTGAAATACAAGGTGATATGAAATTCACAGGAAGGGATTGTTGCCACATGCTCCAACCTGGAGGAATTTCATGTATTCACAGAATGGGATTATTGCTACATGCTCCATTCTTAGTGAATTAAGTGAGGGAGTATCCAACACTTATAAATGGCTTTATCTTTTACAAGATTTCAGCGCATAATTTTTCCGGTTTTTACAAATTTAACCTCAAATGAAAACCCACCATCAACAGGAACGTAACCGAACCATGTACAATGACATGTTCATGAAGATTAGCCGAAACTAGCCAATTAAATGATAAGCTTAACCATTTTCATATAACACTTCAAATGCCGATTATCTCACAGAAATAATTCTGATGCATCTAAAAATATTCGACATAGTAACTACGTGTACCGGGTACGTGTACTATACATGTTCGTGAATGTTCTTGTCATAGTATGTGTACCGGGTATGGATACCCTTAAGACAAAAACGAGTTCAAGAATCTCACATATCTTTTATGGTATGCGTACATTATTTGGTTTTGAAACCTACAGATCTTTTTCCGGTTCACGATTTTACAGAATTTTTTATGGTATGGATATTGGGTATGCATACCAAAAAGTTCCACTATTCAGCCTTTATTCACTATAGTTACGCTGGTATGTGTACTATGATTTTTGTTACATGTACATTTACAATCTCCATTAACGGATATTTTGGCAGAGCTCGGCTTCGACTTATAAAAGTGTCCTCCTTTTCTCTCTCCCTTGCTCTCCTCTTTATATAGTATTTACTTTTCCCCCTTAATTTCGGTGAACGGGTTTTCGCAAGATCTTATGTCCATATCTAGATTAATAGTAGGTCTTTATCTCTCTAATAATCAATTCGAAACATTCCCGAATAACATCGATGACATATATCACTATTCCAGAATATTTTTAAATGATTAAATCTTTATTCATAATTAGGTTATAAACAATAAATTGTTCCAAACTAAATTCATCAAGTATGAACAAATGTTCTTAAGCTTAATGTCATATTTCAAGAAGATTATAATCTTAAATCATGAAATTTCTATTTTCATGATGGAGTATGATGCTTGTATGATGATGAATGCTTATCTACTTAGCTTATTTTGCCGTTCTAAACTTGATGTAGCTTTAAATTTCTTCAATATTTTGTCAAGTATATGCATTCCTCTTTGTTTATTGTTTCTCGAAGACTTGTGCTTCATCTTTTTCTTAAAGTATCTGATTAGATTCAAGCTAATATTTTTCAATGTTCGCAAGTTTATCATTTAATCATTTTATCAAGCTCTGAAGCATCTTTTTTGCGAGAAAGATCGTTTAACTTAGCTTTTTACATTTTCATGTAATGTTGGTCTAGATTAGATATTCTTAATCTAATCAATAAATTCGAATAACATTTCTATATCTTTACTTTTTGTATTCTATTTTAAATGATTAAATCTTTATTCATAATTAGATCTAGTTATAAATCAATAAATTGTTCCAAACTAAATTCATCAAGTATGAAAAAACAAATGTTCTTTATATTTGCTTAAATGTCATATTTCAAGAAGATATCATAATCTTAAATCATCAAGTAAACAAATATTCTTATTCATCTAAGATATTATAATCTTAAATCGAATTTCTATTCCGCATCTACTGTCGATTTAATATTCACTCATGAAAACCCGATTAGATTCAAGCTAATATTTTTCAACTGTTAGATCGAACTTAGCTTGTTATACACAAATGAAATGCACGTTCATTTAGGTTTGTGTAACCGTACCTAAACGTATACACCTAGTTGGTTCAACAGTAGTTAACCAAATGGTTAGCCATTTGAACACTTTCATATCAACCTTATTCATCTTCACCATAACTAGTTCAAATGACTCAGAAGAACTAGTTAGAAAGTTGTTCAATTGCTTAGATCTCATAGAAGTATATGAGACACAATCGAAGCAAAAACGATTTCGATTCACTCGAATCGATTCATGAACATTATAGCCACAGTTTGCAAATATGCATTCCTTAGTTTATATATGTCTAAGTTCACGAATAAACCGTTTTTAGAAAATAACCCACTTAAGTATGCATACCAGTACGCATACTTAAGTACCCAGTTTGAGTTTGTTTTCATTTCTCAAACTCAAGCAGAAATTCACGGGATGTGAACTTCCGGCAGTACGCGTACGGGTACGCGGACTTAGCTTCCGGACTTCCTGAACTAGTAAAGTACGCATACTTTAGTTCAAGGATTTTGGACTTACACACGTATGACTTCACATACATTGTTTATATCCATTAAAGGTTATATATTCTTAACTCTCATTTCAATCATTGAAACATTCTTAGAGGATGTTAAATAGAGGTTATTCACACACTATTTTTCATCAAAGTGATTTTCAAGATATTGAAATAATCAACATGACGTTCGTCACTTATAAAGATGAACTTGGCCAAAGTGAAAGCTTACCAACACATATTTCGAGAAATAGATAAGCGAGATAAACTCTCATTTCAATCATTGAAACATTCTTAGAAGATGACAATAGATGTCTCACACAACTATTAGCTCCAAAGCAATTTTCAAGTGATCGAATGATCAATACGAAACATTCTGAGTCTACACCCAATGATTGCATCACACAAATCATGTAAGATGTTACAAGGCGATTTTCACATGATCATCTTTTGAATTTCGTCAAGAAAAAAAGATGAACTTGGTTAAAGCGAAAGCTTACCAACACATATTTTGAGAAATAGATAAGCAAGATAAACTCGGCTCGAAATATCAAATGTGTATAATTGAAGTCTATATAGCAATACGACTTTTGACTCAAGATAGGATATAGAGTAGATAGACTTTTGAGTGATAGATAAGTTCAAGTCTCCACATAATTTTTAGTCGATGAAGTTCCACCAGTTCCTTGAGTAGTTATTCATCTTTGCATGATGAACGCCGTGGAGTCTAGAGCTCAACTACACTTTCTATCCTAGTCCGAGACTTAGATATAAGTAGACTAGAAATCAAGACTTATAGTTTTGGAAACTGAACTTGACAAACAAGCTTGAGATAGCAACTCTTGCGAGTTCGACCGAGCAGTGCTCTAACAATCTCCCCCTTTGTCAATTTTAGTGACAAAACTATCAATACATATGGAATACAAAATAAATAAACTTAGCAGCTTCTCTTCCACATGCATGATCTCCTTGGTTCTTCAACATTACTCAAAATATTCGTCACTTCCAAGTACTCCAATGATTCCAAAGATATTCAAATCAGCATCATCGTTGTTGAAGATCCGTAGCCATAATAATGAGAAAACAAAAGCTCTCAATCATTGTTATACAGCGTCATAGTATTGTTACACAACATCAAAGTTCAATTGTATCACAACTTTGACAACAATACTATGGTGATATGTATCACTCCCCCTTAGTCAATACTTCATCTCGCATGAAAACCACTTCCCCTTACATAATGATCCGAAAACCATATGTATTTTTAGTGTGAACTACACATTAATTCTCCCCCTTTTTGTCAATAATATTGGCAAAGGTACGAAAACTAGTGGGATCCTAATGAAATTTCCATAGAGACACTTCATGACCAAAAGAAAGAATATATCAACTTTTTAGATGCAATCATATAGTCGAAACTAAATGCATTCATCAAGGAGTTTTTAAAGATACAAGATAACCCCTATAATATTCCACAGCCGCACTCCCCACAAAGATTTGGTAATTAAGCACAAGTTCAATTAAGAACTCTCCCCCATAAAATGTCATTCCCGAGAGAACAACAAGAGTGACCTTATTTTCACAAGAAAAGAAGGATTTCTTTGGACATAACAAATCACATGAAACATGAATTTGTATCCAAAAACTTAATTAAATTAACCACAAGAGAACCCATGATTAATTTAATCGGAAATGCTCAACATAAGAGAACTTACGGAGCCACACAGTATATACATAAAAAAATATGGATCAGGGAAGATCAGTACTGCGGAATAAACAAAGATTCATTCTGTCTTTCATCACTATTTGCACAATGACATACAATAGACTTTATCTTCGTAAAGAAAAGCTCATCCTTTCTTCCATCAATATTTGCATAATGACATAAAAGGCT
Organism: Papaver armeniacum; assembly: GCA_023531295.1. Lineage (NCBI taxonomy): Eukaryota > Viridiplantae > Streptophyta > Magnoliopsida > Ranunculales > Papaveraceae > Papaver > Papaver armeniacum. Next base: position 27,590 of record JAJJWW010001569.1, on the reverse strand, counting down.
TAATTTTTTTTTGTCAAAAGTTCATTCAATCTTTTATCAATACTTGCATATCGACATATGAAGGACTTAACTTTTGACCATGTATGGGACAATCATAGTTCACGGACGCAAACACACATATCCCATAAAAAATTGCAATATATAAAACCATAAAGAGTAATATTGCAAAATCATCTTCCAAATAAACTTTAGAATTTAAACAAATAAATCTAAAAACATTGAAGATGAAAATCGTTGGACATAACTATGTGTAATCACAATGATGACTATTCCAAACTCTAGTTATTCTTCTTAAAAACACAAGAATAAAATTCTCATAAGAAGTTTTTCCTAGATATTGAGACCTCTTAAAAATTCTTTATCGTCCCCGAACTCCTTGTCGTCAACAGCCATGGGAACATATGGTTCGTGAAGAAAGGAGTCAATTCCAACAAACCTTCTAGGCTGATGATGTCGAACCAGGGCCTTCTGAATTTCAAGAGTTATCATAACAAAAGCCTTTATTTTTTGAATCTCCTTTCATGTTTCCTTCAACTCTTCAAGAACATCAGAAAACTTCTGAGAATTGGAAGGAACAACTCTTGGCTTCCTCACATTCCTTCTTTTTCTTTTCAAAGTTGGAGGCATTGGAGATTTTTCTTTTTCCTTCATGATTGATGGCTTAACAATCATATTAACATCTTTTCCATCAGAAGACATGATGCTTGGATTATCCATATGCGTAAGGATTTGTGAGAGGAAGTCACAAACTAAGCTCAACAAACAGTCTTTGGTTAAAAAGAGTTTCAGGGAAGGAAAAAGATATGTAGGGTTACGAAGCCTTTAAACACACAGGTTCGTGTACACAACTCTCAACCCTATAAAAGGCAGAATTTTCTATTTTAACCCTCTTTTATTGATTAACCAGGGAAGTCCTTTCCAATATCAACTAGATATGAAAAAGCAGCATGAATTCCAGACATTACGATGCTCTCAGAGAAAGAAAAAAAAAAACAACTAAAGATTTTTTTTCCTTTAAAGCCTGAGGTGTGCAGAATCTTGTCTCTTTTAATCAGACACATGAGACAAGATGCACTAACTAACACAATTTATGTTGTGCTGGGATGAACAATAATCTGTCCACCATATCCCTTTCGATCGGAATTCATAGAACCCTGTTTCTCATAGTTTTTAGACCATAACTTTCTTTCCAATGGTCTAGTCTTATCCTTGGAAACTAACTTCTTTGACGAAGATAAATCTTACATACCTCTGCGGTCTTTTGAACAAGTTTAAGCGAGTTTGCTAATCGATTTGCTCTTCGTTGAAGTTTGTTGGCATGTCTCAATTTGTGTTTATACTTGTAACACTTGGATAGTTCATGACCCTTGAGCGAACAATATGAGCATGTCAACCAGGAATATGATTCAGGTATCCGGGATATGCAAGCTGCTAGACACGAAGTAGAACCTGAAAAATTAGACAGAGAGTTTCCAATGGAAAGGTCAATTTTTTCTTCTAGAATGGTTGAGTTCTCTTCTAAAAGAATATCAAGATTGATGTATGTATTGCTACAATTATCAAAATCAATATTTTCACAAAAAAGTGCAACACTTGATTTTTCGTCTTCATTAGAATCATAGTTGTCAGACATTTCATCAAGAGTTGGAGCAAGACCTTTGTTCCCAGTGTATTTCTTTCGGTTTGGACACTCATTTGCAAAATGACCAAAGCCTTTACACTTAAAGCACTGAGTCATATCCTCGTCATCAGTATTATCATTATCCCTATTTTTAGGAAGAACACGATTATGGGGTTTATCTGATGACCTGGTGTTTGAGGGTGAAAACGGTTTCTGCTGATTTCGGTAATTTCGCGTGAGTGGTTGAGAAACGAGTCTAAAACCTAAACAATGTACTGCAAGGGAGTACTTTAGATTCGAGAGATCAATCTATATAAATTCGGCCTAAACCAAGAAATGGCCGTTCCAGACTTGCTTCGGTCACAAAGTGAAGGAGAAGGGCTGGTTTTAGGGAGGGAAGCGAAGAGAGTGTTGAGACCAGAATAGTTAATTCTGGAAGAGTAGTTGTTTGACTTGTATCAGAAAGTGAAAGCTAACAGATGGGAAAGCTAGCAAGTGATTTCTGAGTGTTGTATGCTCCTGACCCAAAAACTTTTTGTTTGGTGGAAATAGGTAAGACCTATTTATACAAGTCGTAACAAAACATACTCTGGTCTCGTAAGAAATGGGAACGACTGAGTAAAGTGGAAGGAGGTGGTAACGGGTAACGCCTGGAATTGATGTTCCATAATGAAAGAAACGTTTCACCATTACTCCTTGTATTTACTAACTGACTCATTCTTATGACACTTTCTTGTAACGGGCATAGCGTACGCCGCACGCTGTAAACCGCTAAACAAATACCCTAATGAGCATCCCCCAGTTTGTGACATGTGTTGATGTCTCGAGTGTTTTCGTGGAAAACTTGTAGCATGTTGCTGTTGCTTGGCAAGTTGAGCTTTGGAGACTTGCCGGCTCGGTGGTGACCCTCGACGGTCGAGATTTTGTATCTTGAGAGGAAGGGTAGCCGTTGATTGTTGCAACCCTTCGTTTTGGCAGCCAGCGTCGTGCATGGCTTTGGCATGTGTTAGGCGCGGCCAAAATTAGGGTTTAGTACAAACCGTGATGTTAGGCTTTGGGACGCAAGTTGCCATGTGTTAGGTGGCAAACTTGTGTGGCTGAGATTTGCATCTCAGATGGAAGGGCAGTCGTTGATTATTGCAACCCTTCGTTTGGCAGCCATCGGCATGACCGGTCTGGTTTTGGCATGCTCGTGTATGTTTTAGGCGCGGCCAAAATTTAGGGTTTGGTACAAACCGTGTAGTTTTGGCATTGGGCCAGAAGTTGCCACGCGTTGGGTGGCGAACTTGGACGGCTGAGATTTGCATCTCAGGAGAAAGGGCAGCCGTTGATCGTGGATACCTTCCGTTTGTAGCCTGGCAACTTTGTTTAAATTAGGGTTTGGCATGCTGAAACCCTAATTAGCGCCCTTTACTAGAATCGATGTAGAATTCTCGTACGGACTCGGATTTTGACGCCCCTCCATTCGACCGGAAAAGAATTTCCTATCTCCCTACGCGGGGATATTTAGGTTTTGAGCTCGTTCGGGAGGTGAAAACAGACCGACAGTAAAACTCAGGAAGAATTCATGAGGGATGTTGCGGGCCCGAGGTGGCATAGCCGCGCCTGTTTCATGGCGGCATGGCTTTTTGGTATGCGCGTGCAGCATGTTGGCGCGGTTTTGGGAAGCTAGCCTCGTTTGAGACCGTGGCAGGTTTGGAGCAACCTGATTGGTCAATGAAAGTAGGGGACCAGCAAGCTTTGGCATAGTTTAGGCGCGGCCAAAATTAGGGTTTGGTACAAACCGTGATGTTTGGCCTTGGGATAGAAGTTGCCATGCGTTAGGTGGCGAACTTGGATGGCTGAGATCTGCATCTCAGATGGAAGGGTAGCCGTTGATCGTTGCAACCCTCCGTTTGGCAGCCAGCGGCATGTGGTAGGGCCGGCATAGCTTTGGCATGGAGATGTGACTGGCATGGTTTGCCATTGGAACGGTGGCACGGATGGCATGGTCGGCATGCCTTTGCGCGGAGACGTGGCTGGCATGGTTTGCCATTGGCACGGTGGTGCGGCTGGCATGGTCGGCATGCCTTGGCGCGGAGATGTGGCTGGCATGGTTTGCCATTGGCACGGTGGTGCGGCTGGCATGGTCGGCATGCATTGGCGCGGAGACGTGGCTGGCATGGTTTGCCATTGACACGGTGGTGTGGCTGGCATGGTCGGCATGCCTTGGCGCGGAGACGTGGCTGGCATGGTTTTCCATTGGCACGGTGGTGCGGCTGGCATGGTCGGCATGCCTTGCCGCGGAGACGTGCCTGGCATGGTTTGCCATTGGCACGGTGGTGCGGCTGGCATGGTCGGCATGCCTTGGCGCGGAGACGTGGCTGGCATGGTTTGCCATTGGCACGGTGGTGCGGCTGGCATGGTCGGCATGCCTTGGCGCGGAGACGTGGCTGGCATGGTTTGCCATTGGCACGGTGGTGAGAGAATTAGGTTTTGGTATATACGAAGATGTTGTCTGTCAATACTAAGGATTTTGCCGTGGAACATGACACATGTATATATAAAAAAAAGTTACCCTTGTAATTCTTATGTAGGCATGCTGATTGATTCAATAAATGCGCTAGTGGTCATAGTGACGTCATGTCAGATGTACGTTTTACTATTTTAACCCTAAGCTAAAAACCACCATCAACATTAAGTCCCCTGCTTAGCTCGGAACAAGAGCATTGTTACGGGGTAAGCATAAGATGGTGATAGGCAAGGACAAAATCGAAACGGCAAGTCATGAAAGATGGCTAGGAAGATTCGTCTAACCTTTTTCGAGAGTGTTTTGAGAATCCGTGATCCTTGTGTTGGCGGCCTTGCATGAATTCTACTTGCGTTGTTACTGGCTAGACCGTGAAATAGTAGATGCGGTTGCTGGTTGAGATGCAGGATGTCAGCTTGGTTTGGTCATGTGTTACCTTGGAATGGGAGCCGCCAGCGATCGGCTTGGAAGGTAGCCGTCAACGTTGGTCGGCTTGGAAAGGAAATGTCAGCATTGGTCGGCTTGGAAAGGAGACACTATCATAAACTTAGCGCGGGCGCTGGCTTCAGTTCCGTGGAATGATGGCAACTTGCTTCAGTTCCGTGGAAGGATGACGATTGGCTTCAGTTCTGTGGGATGATGGCAACTTGCTTCAGTTCCGTGGAAGGATGACGATTGGCTTCAGTTCCGTGGAATGATGGAAACTTTGTCTAAATAAGGGTTTGGCATGCTGAAACCATAATTAACGCCCCTTACTAAAATCGTTGTAGAATTCTCATACGAACTCGGATTTTGACGGTTCGCCCCTCCATCCTGATCGGAAAAGAATATCCTATCTCCTTTCGCAGGAATATTTAGGTTTTGAGTTTGTTTAGGAGGCGAAAATAACCCGACAGTAAAACTCAGGAAGAAATCAGGAGGGATGTTGCGGGCCCGAGGTGGCATAGTCGCGCCCAGTCATCTATTCCCGTTCATAGAGCGAGAAAGAACCTTTATTCTGTTCAAACTCTAGAAACTCCGCTCGCATGAAAATAGGTATCGACCCTCTTCTGCTTTCTGTTGCTCGTCTGGATCCGTGCTTTCGTTTGCAGTGTCTATCTAGTGGATTCCAAAATTTACCAAACTCCATTGCATTCTTGGGATGAATGGATGAAATATATGCTCGGTAACAATTATGTCAGGGATAATCTTAGAGATTGTAGTTGCGTTGTCGGTCCATCCTTGACTTTAGGTTGTTCAGTGTCTGGACCTTATGATCGCGATGATGATATGATGTGGATGATTGTATGGTAGAAATCTTCCAAAGCCACAGGATGAAATAGATGAGTTGTGAGACATTCTGTTGCCGATGTGCTGCTATCAAGTCTTCAAGGACTTTGTTCCAAGAGATATCCTTCTAACCATCTTCTGAATCTTGGACTATCGTGTGGAATGGGATGCGGTGAGCAGTCCCCGGTTATATTTCTGTTAGATCCGATGACATGGCCGAATATGTGAATGCATCTTTGTGGCGTGCCTTTGGAGTCTTCGATGCACATGTACAGCTTCATGTTGAGAAATTGTTACGGCTCGTAAAACTTCGGCAATGATGATGTTGAAATCAGAAATAACCAGGTTGAGGGGAGTGAAAGTGTCCCATGCTGATAGTCCCCATGTGTAGTTTGCATGTTTATATCCGGTATGGTCGGCGGGTTGACCATGATAAATATATCACCATCTCGCATCCGTACTGGTGACTCTATTACTTCTTCCATGTGAAACTAAAATATGGAGAAGTACAGATTATCCTTGTAGCGGTTGTTGCTATGGTCAAGCTCTGGCTGGTATCAAAAAATGAGCAGCGGTTCTTGGAAGCAGCTGTGATCGTAGAGACTACATTGTCGTAGCAACAAAATAGGTCGACTGGAATTGCACGGGCGTCCATGGAAGCAAAGGGATTGGCTGGATGCGTAAGCGAGTAAACTGCCCACGGCTACGAGGTTTAGCGAGATGGATCAAAAAGTGTCCACAACTGTGATCCTTGGCTGGATGTGATCACGATCCTTGACAAGGAGGAGTGTGGTGGCTACGACACGATCTTTGGCAGGAAGAAGTGGCGTTGAAGCGGATTCGGCTCTTGGAGAGGATGTTGAAGCTTATGGAGCAAAACGCTGAAGCTTTGGCTTCGAATCCTGGAGCAGCTTATTGAGAGAATGCTGAAGCGGAGCGTCTTCTGGCTCTGGAAGCGGAGCGGCTTCCCGAGAGAATGTTGAAGCGGAGTGACTTCTGGTGACGGTTGGAGATGTCACGTTTGAAGAAACGTTGGGGCAACAGCGGCCCTGGCTCTGGTGACTGGAGGTGTAACACCTGAAGGAACATTTTCTGCGTCGCTGGTGTTGACAGGTGGCGTATTAACATCACTTTGTTAGGAGGCATGAAGAATCTGCGATCCTTGCATTCGCGGCTTGGCATAAATTTTGTTTGGCCATTAAGTGTTGGCGGCAGTGCTGCAACTTTGGCTACTGATCGGTAGCGGTGGCGCTGCAACTTGGTCCGTGAAACGGTGCTCTGGCTGGCTATGGAAAAGGGGGATGGCACTGCCCCGGCCGGCTAAGGAATGGCTCATGGCGCTGTTGGCGTCGGTTTGACATGGAGACGCTGGTGTTGGTTTTTGAAGTGGAGCCGCTAGCATTGGCTCGGCGTGCGCCATCTTGGCTTGGTGAGCCGTCAACGTCGGTCGCTCAGCTTGGGACGCGGAGCTATCGGTGCAATCGGCTATGGGCGGAGAAGTTGTGCTGGAAAGGTGCAAGCTGCTGGCGTTGGAAAGATGTAAGCTGTTAGCGCTGGAAGAGATGCAAGATGCCGCCGCTAGAAGGACGCAAGCTGTTAGCGCTCGTATTATTGGCTTTATTTCCATGTATTGGTTCTATCGGCAGAGTGGTAGCAATAAAGTCGGTGAACATATTCCAGGTACGTATCTCCGTGTTTCTTCTTTCTGTTTGCTCTTCTGGTGTTGGTGCAAACCCTAGCCATAGGCATGTCTGCCATAGTTTTACGGCGCGCCGCCGTCTGATCATGAAAGTCCCAGTCACTCCTTGTCGTGTGATAATCAAATCGAGTCGTTTGGTGATCGAGCCATTGATGAAGATGATGAAAACGCTTCAAAGTAACGCTAAGTCTTCCTCCTATCATGCTTACAAAAAGGCGAGCCCGCAAATGAGTCGGTAAGTTTACTTCCTCGCAAGAAGAGACAATTCACAGACGCTTTTTTGCCTTTATATCCTCCTTATCAAAATTTCAATTAATAAAGAAGAGGAACAAGAAGGTTTTTTGAAACAAAAGATTGGAGAAAAGAGAACTTCAAAACGAGGTAGTTAAATAGATTACACAAGTTAAAGAGGATGGCGATCAAGCGTAAAGATGGCCTTGAGGGTGTTGGTGCAAACCCTAGCCATAGGCATGTCGCCATAGTTTTACGGCGACGCCGATTGCCGTCGATCAAGAGATGAGAAGTCCCCGTCCTCCTTGTCGTGTGATAACTGGTAACTGAGCCGTTTGGTGACTGAGCCATTGATGAAGATGATGAAAACGCTTCTGAAAGTAACGCTAAGTCTTCCTCCGGCGAGCCCGCAAATGAGTCGGTAAGTTTACGCGTTCTTCTCCTCCTCCTTCTTTTTGTTTTTTGAAACAAAACTAAAACGTAATGTCGCAGGGAGGAATCGTTTTCAAAGATGGCCTTGAGGTGGGGACCCGTCACGATGAAGATCCAACCGTGGAAACCGCGCCTGCTGGTGGTTTGGAAATGGAGGTTGATAACACTACGACCCGAGATGGTGGAAAGTATTCTCGCGATCCCAAATGAGCCTGGGTGTTGGCGCAATCGTAGTCGAGAATCCGCCCGATCGCGATTCGATTGCGGGCGCCATTTTTACTCCTCCATATTTGACTCCCAATGAAGACCACGTGTTGATTGGAGGATTTAGTGTACCAGCTAAGCGTGCAGAGTTGTATACCAGGATATGGGAAAAATACGGACATATTTCCACAACCAAAAAGCTCACTAGCCGATTTGCGTTGGTCAAGCGTGTGGAAGAAGCTTTATCTTCAATTCATCATATGTGCAACGTGACTGGTCACACTGTTTCCGGAGATGTGATCTCAAGCTGGAAGTTTCACCGGGATATGTGCGTAGACTTTGAGTTTAATGCCTCTTGGTTCTGCAAGGGATTTTCCGAGATCCAAAGACTACAGGCTGAAACGGCTGATGGTCCTTCCGCGGATTTGATCAGTCAACAAGAGATAGAAATCGAGAAGTCTGTCCCGGGAGTTGAAGTCGAAGCAAGCGGCTCTTCAAAGCGCGAGAGACATTTTCTCCAAGAAGAACGAGTCGTTGTTGAGTGATTTTCCTTGAGCGTTTTATTTTTCTGAACCTCCTTTCCTTAGTTTTTTTTTTTTTTGAAAGGCAAAGAAACGCCTAATTTATGGTTCGGTTTTTTCTGGGTTTTTGGACTGATAGATGATTTGTTTTTAAAAGAGTTTTGGATTATTTTGGAATAATAGCCTTTTGATTAATTGGTATGTTAAAGTCTGAATTTGCGAGTGTAAGTAGCAAATCATCCGGGAAAATTGTGAAACCGTGAATGTTGCACGTGAAGGAAAAGATAAGAAACCTTGGGATGATTGGGTCATCGGCTTCCATGGAAAATGTGAAAATACAAACGACAGGTTACGTAAATATCATTTGGCAAACTTACTCGTTTTAGGGTCTTTCACCAAAAAATGAATTTTGAGGGAGTGAATCTGAGTTTTCACGCGACGCCCTCGTTGTTGTGCGAAGTCCCCAGTCGCTCTTTTGTTGTCTGTGGAATACTTTCACGACGATCCATGGTAAGGCGGAGAATCCCTAGTCCCCAGACGCAATTCTCCTGAAACCCATTCGCTGGTAGGATGATGGAAACCAGAGTTGAATTTGTAACCGAGAGATTAATCTCCCACTGTGGTCGCCAATTGTTTGAGGGTGAAAACGGTTTCTGCTGATTTCGGTAATTTCGCGTGAGTGGGTGAGAAACGAGTCTAAACCCTAAAAAATGTACTGCAAGGGAGTACTTTAGATTCGAGAGATCAATCTGTACAAATCCGGCCTAAACCAAGAAATGGCCGTTCCAGACTTGCTTCGGTCACAAAGTGAAGGAGAAAGGTTGGTTTTAGGGAGGGAAGCGAAGAGAGTGTTGAGACCAGAATAGTTGATTCTGGAAGAGTAGTTGTTTGACTTGTATCAGAAAGTGAAAGCTAACAGATGGGAAAGCTAGCAAGTGATTTCTGAGTGTTGTATGCTCCTGACCCAAAAACTTGTTGTTTGGTGGAAATAGGTAAGACCTATTTATACAAGTCGTAACAAAACGTACTCTGGTCTCGTAAGAAATGGGAACGGCTGAGTAAAGTGGAAGGAGGTGGTAACGGGTAACGCCTGGAATTGATGTTCCAGAATGAAAGAAACGTTTCACCATTACTCATTGTATTTACTAACCGACTCATTCTTATGACACTTTCTTGTAACGGGCGTAGTGTACGCCGCACGCTGTAAACCGCCAAACCAATACCCTAATGAGCATCCCCCAGTTTGTGACATGTGTTGATGTCTCGAGTGTTTTCATGGAAAACGTGTAGCATGTTGTTGTTGCTTGGCAAGTTGAGCTTGGGAGACTTGCCGGCTCGGTGGTGACCCTCGACGGTCGAGATTTTGCACCTTGAGAGGAAGGGTAGCCGTTGATTGTTGCAACCCTTCGTTTTGGCATCCAGCGTCGTGCATGGCTTTGGCATGTGTTAGGCGCAGCCAAAATTAGGGTTTAGTACAAACCGTGATGTTTGTCTTTGGGCCGCAAGTTGCCATGCGTTAGGTGGAAAACTTGTGTGGCTGAGATTTGCATCTCAGATGGAAGGGCAGCCATTGATTATTGCAACCCTTCGTTTGGCAGCCAGCGGCATGACCGGTCTGGTTTTGGCATGCTCGTGTATGTTTTAGGCGCGGCCAAAATTTAGGGTTTTGTACAAACCGTGTAGTTTTGGCATTGGGCCAGAAGTTGCCACGCGTTGGGTGGCAAACTTGGACGGCTAAGATTTGCATCTCAGGATAAAGGGAAGCCGTTGATCGTGGCTACCTTCCGTTTGTAGCCTGGCAACTTTGTTTAAATTAGGGTTTGGCATGCTGAAACCCTAATTAGCGCCCTTTACTAGAATCACTGTAGAATTCTCGTACGGACTCGTATTTTGACGGTCCGCACCTCCATTCAACTTAAAAAGAATTTCCTATCTCCCTACGCGAGGATATTTAGGTTTTGAGCTCGTTCGGGAGGTGAAAACAGCCCGACAGTAAAACTCAGGAAGAATTCAAGAGGGATATTGCGGGCCCGAGGTGGCATAGCCGCACCTGTGTCATGGCGGCATGGATGGCATGGATTTTTGGTATGCGCGTGCATCATGTTGGCGCGGTTTTGGGAAGCTAGCGTGTTTTGGGAAGCTAGCCTCTTTTGAGACCGTGGCAGGTTTGGAGCAACCTGATTGGTCAATGAAAGTAGGGGACCAGCAAGCTTTGGCATAGTTTAGGCGCAGCCAAAATTAGAGTTTAGTACAAACCGTGATGTTTGGCCTTGGGCTAGAAGTTGCCATGCGTTAGGTGGCGAACTTGGACGGCTGAGATCTGCATCTCAGTTGGAAGGGTAGCCGTTGATCGTTGCAACCCTCCGTTTGGCAGCCAGCGGCATGTGGTAGGGCCGGCATAGCTTTGCATGGAGATGTGACTGGCATGGTTTGCCATTGGCACGGTGGTGCGGCTGGTATGGTCGGCATGCCTTGGCGCGGAGACGTGGCTGGCATGGTTTTCCATTGGCACGGTGGTGCGGCTGGCATGGTTGGCATGCCTTGGCGTGGAGACGTGGCTGGCATGGTTTGCCATTGGCACGGTGGTGCGGCTGGTATGGTCGGCATGCCTTCGCGCGGAGACGTGGCTGGAATGGTCGGCATGCCTTGGCGCGGAGACGTGGCTGGCATGATTTGCCATTGGCACGGTGGTGCGGCTGGCATGGTCGGCATGCCTTGGCGCGGAGACGTGGCTGGCATGGTTTGACATTGGCACGGTGGTGCGGCTAGCATGGTCGGCATGCCTTGGCGCGGAGACGTGGCTGGCATGGTTTTCCATTGGCACGGTGGTGCGGCTGGCATGATCGGCATGCCTTGGCGCGGAGACGTGGCTGGCATGGTTTTCCATTGGCACGGTAGTGCGGCTGGCATGGTTGGCATGCCTTGGTGCGGAGACGTGGCTGGCATTGTTTTCCATTGGCACGGTGGTGCGGCTGGCATGGTCGGCATGCCTTGGCGCGGAGACGTGGCTGGCATGGTTAGTCATTGGCGCGGAGACGTGGCTGGCATGGTTTGCCATTGGCACGGTGGTGCGGTTGGCATGGTTGGCATGCCTTGGCTCGGAGACGTGGCTGGCATGGTTTGCCATTGGCACGGTGGTGAGAGAATTAGGGTTTGGTATATACGAAGATGTTGTCGGTCAATACTAAGGGTTCTGCCCTGGAACATGACACATGCATATAAAAAAAAGGTACCCTGGTAATTCTTACGTAGGCATGCTGATTGATTCAATAAATGCGCTAGTGGTCATAGTGATGTCATGTCAGATGTACGTTTTACGATTTTAACCCTAAGCTAAAAACCCCCATCAACACCTGGATTTATCTCCGGAGAACCATTTACTTCTCTTCAAAAGAAGATCCCTAAACTGTCTTGTGATCAACGAGACTGACTTGTCAAGATCTTCATCTGATGAATCAGTCTCAGAAAGATCATCTTGTTAGAGCATAGCTAGGTTGAACCCACCAAGCGTTGGTATGTAAAGTTTGGTTGTCATATTTTAGTGTTACAAAACTCATTTAAAGAGTCGCTTGATTATGTACTAGAGTCAACTTCGTATAGGTTAGCTTGAAAGTATTAGGATATGAGACATTACAAGTATTGCGAAGACTTGAAGAAGTGAAGAAGTAAGAAGCTACAACGACAACATCATCCTTCCACTTGAGGTTAGTGGTATTTGACTTGAACTGTTTCATTCCCTAACGTATCTTTAAAGTCGTGCATATTTGATGTGATTTTAAAAGTTGTTGTAGAAGTGATAGTAAAGTTCGTTCAACTCGAGCTTGTAAAGGTTTGATTTAAGAAAATACTAAAAACAAAGAAAATATATTCACAAGATTGTCACGATAACGAGAGGTACTGAGACTCGGGATTCCACCATTAATCACATTCAATTGGTTCGTATATTGATTCATAACACTTCTAGCTCTTTTATGGACTCTATTTCTTTGCCAAAGGTAGATTTTGTAAAATATTAATTGTAAGTCATAAGCATGACGTATCAAAAGCTCTAAGTCTAAGCATACATCATCAGACAAAATCACAACTAATTAGTAAAAATCATAAATCAATTAAATCAATGCAAAAAGTCATGAAGAATCATTATAGTTACCAACCAATTGTGAAACGTGGCTTCCTCCGTCGTCCCAGTGTTGGGGTTTAGCTCCTCATGTCGAAAACACACCTAAAAGATAGAAACATGGCTCAAAAGGTGTTTTTATTGGAAAATAATATAATGCAGCGGGTTTGTAACAGAGATAATTTTTACAAAACCAACTGTTACGGAACTCACTGTTACAGAGCTGTTGCGAACTTGAACTAATTGTTGGAGAAATTGTTACAAAAGATATGGAATTCAAAAGAAAAGGTAACGGTTTCTGCGACTGTCCCTGAGTGTTGTTGTTGTTGTTCTTCTTCTTCTTCTTCTTCTTCTTCTCCGGTACTTGCCTGCAGCTTTTGTTCTTGACTCTGCAACTTCCCGTACTTCTCCTAACAACCCCAAAACTTTCGATTTCCCCTCTGGGACTCGTACCACCTCTTTTTATACACAACATACCCTAATTCTCTCGAATAAATCCGAGAATATCTCGGTTTTCTTTCACCGGAAGTCACCGGGATTTTCTTTTCTTTCCAAACTCTTTGTACGCGTCTCCTGAGTTTTCTCTCCTAACTAAAACTCTCCGATCGAGTAAGAGATAACAAAAACTTCCTCCTATTCCACGTACTTCCCAAATATACAGCCAAATAATCCGAGAAAGAGTAGCTCTGTTATTTCCTTTTTAATCTTCATACGATTCTGTTTCACGCGTGAGGGTTTTCATAGCTTCCAAACATAGAGTCAACTCGAAGGGAAGATATTCTGCACGTAATACTCAAATTCAAAAACCAACAGAATCCCGTGAAAGTTTCCTCTCCCTGTTTCGCGAGGATTATGAAAATCTCCCCCTTTTCATCAAGTCCAAATGCATCACCAACCCTGTTTCGGTATGACAGGCCCAAACCAAAGAAAATCCATGAATTAACCCGTGTAAATCTCGTCCAATCTACTCCAGATAATATCGAAGGTGAAACAATTTTTTCGCACCTAAAATTTTCCCGTCAATTTACTAATTTGAACCGTGAAGAGGAGATGCCCCTTATCCAGACCAGGGGTGCAAATAACATGTGGTCTCCCCCTAGCAGTGGGTTCCCCTTAGTAATTTAAGTGCCCCTTATCCAAACTGAGAGTCCGAATAGTAATTTTATCCCACGAGCGCAAATACCACTTTTCGAGCCAATTTTCTAGCAAGAGCTAATTTCTCCAAAAACACCTACAAAAACATAAAATAATCAAATAAGTATAAAATCGAGTGCCAACAATATATAGTATTGAGATCAAATTAGACACAAAAATGTGTCTATCAATATTGAAAACAAAACTGCGAAGCATGAACACTCTAGATAGACATAGTATTAAGGAATACAATACGAGGTTTATTGCTTAACCATTAAACTTTGTAGATAAGACATCGACATAATCGTTTAAATGTTATTGTGATTATGTATGGGTATGAGGTGAGGATTTCATCCTAGGAAACAATGTTTTACATGTGTTTTAAGGAAGTAAATTCATGAACTTGTTTTGTGAATCGAAAAAGAAACCGCCAGGCGTTATTGGTATTGTTATTCATTGCATATCTTGTGAACAACCAATATGTGTGATTAGTATAACCGCTCATGACTTGTTTGTGTTCTTGGTAAAACTATTCACAAAGGCCTGACTTTTGTATTGGTATGACTTTTATTAGTGAAACCGATCTTAAGTAATCACCTGAGATGGTATGATCGAGTTTGTGATTTTGTAAGACCGACTCTGGGTAAAGGGGAACCGATCCTAGTAAGAGGTGCAACACATCACAAATGGGAATCGATCCTTGTATGAGGTGCAACATGTTTTAGCAGAAAGGGGAACCGATCCTATGGACATGTGCAACACGTTTTTAGGCAAAGGGTAACCGATCATATGGACATGTGCAACACATTCAAGTTAGATACCATATATATATGGGGAACCGATCCTAGTACTTAGTCAACCGAATTTTGGAAAGCTAGTGTGACTATGCACAGTACTTACATGGAGGTAGAACCGAAACTTGTTTTGGTAGAACCGTTAAACCCATGATTGATGATTGAGTGTTCTTGATCAATCACATCGTTCTTGAAAGTCAGATGAACCAATTCTAAACTTGTTTGGAAGTGTGGCAAATCGGTTTCAAGATTGTAAGTATGAAAGAGGACTTACAGAGTAAGGATGTCGACATACTTTGAACATGTGCAGTAACGTTTATCTTTAATTGTTCAAAGTTATTCCTTAATAGCTAAAGGAAGAAAATCCCAGGATCGAAACATAAATAAGTTAATAATCTTTTATTTTAGGTTTTTAATTTTATTTTAGGAAAATGAGAATTAGTAATGTGCATTTACTAGTTGAAGATTTTCCAAAGAGATTTTCGGTCATTATTTTGGAGAGAGCATTTCCTGGAATTATGGAAACCGAATTTGGAATATATTGCATATCTTGAGAACATTTTCGGTTTTGTAAATTCCTTGGTGTCCAAATTTCCTTGTCTATAAATACTTGAAGTTTGCATTTCTAGCAAACTAATCCTTCGTGACAGCAAACTTCCTCGGTTGTGTTTTTACTGGTGAATCCGCCTATTCGGAGAGGAGAGTAACCTAATTAGGCGAAATCTCTTACGCCGCTCAGTTTAAAGTCTTCTTTGGGATTGAGAAGCTCTATTAGTACCGTTGGTGGGAAACTAGATAATTGTGGTTTATCTTGTGTTTTCAATTGATTTGATTGACTAACGGTGGTTGAACTTTGATTGCACCTAGTTTGTTTATGCTTGAGAATCTTCTCTTCTGATATAAGATTCACTCAAACTAGATCTAAGTTTCGACATGGATCTTTAGACTATTGTTAGTGCTAAAGACGATCTTGTGATAATCCATTGTTAACAGACTCCGTTCTGTGCGTGATTGATCACAAGAGATTCAAGTTATTGTGTGCAGGTGTTTATTGAATATCTAAGACGATTTGAAGACAAAAAAGATATTGAAGATTTCTGATTTGGGGTTCATAATCTTTGGTGTGCACGATACTTGTTTCGGTATAAGAAGATCCAACTATAATCGGTTTATCCTTGTGGTAGATTGGATTGATTAGTTGTGTAGATCGGCATCAATACAATTATTTGTGATTAAAAGTATTGATTGCAAAATCTTAACAATTACTTCGGTAGTTGAGAATAAGATAGATCTAAGAACCTGACGAAGGAGTTTATTGAGATAAACAGAAAAGCCTTTGTCGAAGTCACGTCACTTGGTTGAAGAGAGTTTCTACCAAACAGATTTTTTGTTCCTATACTGTTTGGAATACGAACCAAAGGAATTGTTCCAAGTACGTGACTTATTCATAAGTTGGAGGCGTGGGAATACAGACGGAACTAGGTGAACTATAGGTTTAGTTTCTTGGTCTCAACTATACGAAGTTGGTTTGATTTTGTATAGCGGCTTAATCCTAAGAGTATTCAATTCAGGACAAGGTCCCTGGGGTTTTTCTGCATTCGCGGTTTCCTCGTTAACAAAATCTTGTTGTGTCATTTACTTTTATTTTCCGCATCATAATTATTTTATTATAATTAAAGTAAATTACACAAACGTTAATTCCTATTTTACTTGATAGCAATCCTATTGTGTTTGGTTAAGTCCGAACCTCTTATCAAGTAAACATACTTCGTTGTTGTATTGTATCGATCTTGTATCCGTTGACGATCACACGAAGTGTAGACCGATTATTTGTATTGTCTCGACTCAGTCCATAGACAATCACTTTCGGAGAAAGGACTTATAGGTAGGAAAGTTTTAGCTTGAGGTATATTTGGGTACCCTTGCCTTTTCAATTGGTATCGGAGCAGGCAAACACGAAAAGATCTAACAATCTGTGTTTGGTACGATCCAACCTATAAGAATTGAATCTAATGAATGATTCAGTTAACGTAAAGAAAGACATCAAGGGTTTTGAATTAACACTTGATGATGGCATCTACGATTCAATATCTGAAGAAATCATCTCTAGAGATTCTACGAGACAAGTTAATGTTGTTAATAATGTAGAAAACGATGACGATTGGAAAATACGTCTACAAGAAGCGTTAGATGAAATTTCCGATGATGATGACTCAGATTTTGAACAAGAAGTAGAAGAGGATATCTTAGAATACTCTAAACTGCTAGAACCTTTGAAAAATGAAAAGCTGAGAACTTCGGATTTTCTTGGTTTTATGACTCCTCTTTGTCGTGAGAACAAGAAACCGAGGAGGGTTTTTCAAGGATATTATATTGGTTATCAAATCAGTGATTCTCTTATTAAAGATCGTACTGACGAGCTAAATTCTAAGAAATTAGAATGTGAAAATCTTCGAAGATATCTCTTTTTGTCGAAAAAAAAAACTTGTTGAATCTGAAGTAAGGGTTAATTCTCAACCAAAGAGTTATGAAGAGAAAGAAGGTGTATATCTCTCATGAGAAAAACATCTTAAGGCTGATCTAGCTGGTGCTCTAGATAAAATCAAGACATTGGAAGAAGAAATTTTGGACCTTAAAAAGTTCAATGTTAGCTCAAACAATTTAACCTCAATGTTAGAAGCAAGTAGAAATCATCGCGATACACGAGGATCGGACTATAAGGGAATAGATGCTTCAAATATTAACAAAGAGGTAAAATTTGTTAAAGCTAATAATCCTTCTCAACCAGAGGCTTCCACTGATGACAAAGATGCTCATATTTCTTGTAAAGAAGAAAAGTCTGTCAAGCCTAAGAATAGTGTTCAACCAACAGTAATCAAAGAAGACATTTCTGCTAATGTCAAGAAAGCAACAACTTTGAACAAAGACAAGAAGATGAAGAAGAAGAAAACTCGTCGTGCTCCAATGCAAGAGGATCCACAAAAGGGTAACATCAAAACTCATACTTCGTATATTTATACTAAGCATTGTTATTATTATGGTAATAAAGGACACTTGCAATGGGGATGCAAAGTTCGTAAGATGCAAGATGCACTTTCTTTTGTATCAAACGAATTGGCTAGGTTTTCTCCCCATAAGAACTCAGATCGTTATTTTCCTAAGTTTAGGCAAAAGAATTATTATAATGATAGTTCAAATTTTGCATATCACTCGACAAGGTCATCTCATAAAAGACTCGAATATAGAAAGAGAGATAACTTTGTAAACGCAAAGACAAGATCTGATGTTCCAAATTGGAGAAAGGGTGTTTCGCAAAATATTCAAAGGGACAATGATCCTAATGGTATGAAGGAGAAGGCTGCTCCTGCAAAACCCAACTCTAAATGTGTCCCGAAGTCCTCTATAGCCAAGAAGGGACCAAAAGTTAGTCACAAGAATGACTCTCAGCTGTTAATTGTTGGTGACAATAATTACAAGAGTCTTCTTGAAAGGCTAAAGAAAGATATTATGTTTGAAATCTCTTGTACTAGTAAAGGTGATAGGTGTAGAATACACCTAATTTACTATCTAGTAGTTTATGCTTTCTTTGCTATTTTTCTTGTAAATTATGTATTTTACGCTTGTTTTGAGTTTTATAGCTACTTTGGAGTCGCACAGAGGAAAAGAAGAAGAAATCATCAAAATTGAGCAAAAAGGGCAAACTTGTCATTTTATCAAGGGCGAAGACTATATGGAGCCCATCCAAGGTTAAGGGGTGACTCACATTACTGAAGGAAGGACAATAATAGTTAAGGGGAGGTCAAAGAGGTGTCCCTTATCCAAAAGAAGTGAATGAGAATAGCACTTGGGGTGTACTTAGTGGGTGTTTAAACCCAAGCCCACACCCTAAACTCTGACCCAAGCTCACATACCCTGCACCATACCCGGATCCATAACCGTACCCGAATCCACCCATACCCTAAGCCCATCTACCACACCCGTACCCGATCCACGACCCAAACCGGATCCATTTTACCTACTTCACCTTCACCCTAAATCGAGAAAGGCTCTCTTCAATCATTTTCATTTAACCCAATCTCACCGAAATTGAGAGGAGCAGACAATGGCTGCGTCTCGAAAGCGAGATTGATCGACCGAGTAGAGTTTGTTGAATCGAGATCGACCGATGAAGGCTGCGTCCGGTGGTACTGCTTTGTCGGATCGAGAGGAACACAGAGATTAAGGAGTTGTGGGGATTCGGGGAATCGAGCTCAATACAGGGAGAAGAAATTGGAGATGGTGAGTGAGCCAATGGTGTTACAAGTGAAGTCGGTAGCAGGGATGAATGGATCGATGTGAGTGAAACAGAATTGGGGCTTGGTTCTGTCAAAGAAGAGTGTCGCCGCTCATATAAGGGGATCGAGAGAATCAAGACAGTCGAGATGGTAAAGAACGATTGCCGTAATGGGTTCGGATGAGGAACAAGATGGATTCACGAGAATCGATTAAGACGTAGAAGCCACCGTGGTTCGATGTAATTCGAGAGATGAATCGGATTGAAGAAATCGGTTTCAATCTCTCGCAACCGATAGAACATGGGGATGAAGAAATCAAATGGGTTGCGACTAATTGCGAATGGGGTATAGATGAATGTGTAGGATTCACGGGGAGAAGAATCACCTGAAAATGGCTTGCGAATCGTCTAAAAACAGTAGAAACTCGGCCAATTTTCCCCCTCCTGCGAGCCGACTCGGCCGATCCGAACGATCCCGATGACCGATCCCAACCGAGCCCGATGACCGATTCCTCCGAGCTGAAATAGGATTAAGTCGCCAAGTTAAGCGGTGATTCACTAACCGACTCACCCGAGTAAGCCCGATTAGGCCGAGTCGAAGCTAACTCGAGTCCGACTCACTCCCTCTCCTTGACCTTTGACTGATCTGTTGACTGACGGTTGACTAGTTTGACCGTTAGTCCTAACGGTGAGACCGGACGGAATATTCCGTCGAATATTCTCTCGACGACAAAATTTTCGGGCGGCCGTGGCGACGTTTCCTAGGCCAAATTCCGGCCACAATCCCGGTTTTCCGTGAGCAAAATTCCAGAATTTTCTATGGACCTCTCTCATGGGTATGAAGACTTGGGCTAGGAATTGGATGGAGAATTGGACTCAAATTTGGAAAGAGAAGGTGGAAGAGTTGAGAAAAGCTTTGATTTGGAAATTGAATTGCAAAAGGAAAAGGATTCTAATCCTTAGAAGATATGGAGAATTTTGAAGCCTATAAATAGAGAAGTTTTCTACAACTTCTACACACCTCTCTACACACACATCACTTGTGTTTTTGCTTGCTTTTCTAAGATTTTTCTTTTTAATTACTTGTGTGAATTTGAAACTTCTTCTTTTAATAATTATTAATTGTGTGAATTTCAAAAACATGAGTAGTTAATTTTATTGATTGAGGATGAATTCCTAGTTTTTAAACATATGATTTGAGTTTTTGTTTCAATTCTATCTTGAAGTTTTTCACACGATTATCGTTTGTTTTTACTAATAGGAGTGATCTTAAAGACATTCATGATTGATTGATAGATTGTTTAGGTGGCCAACTAAATTGATTTGTTAATTTGATCTAAAGCTAGTGAAAGTTAGGAGATAAGTAATCGTTTCTTGACTCTTTACATAAGTAGCAAACACGAGACCTTGCGGAGGGATTCCGTGGAGCAATTGTGTGTAGAAACAACGCTAGAAAGTGAACCAAGCGAACCGAGTTTAACTACTAGTACTAAACCTAAATTCATAAATCTTAATGCATTCAGGGAATTACATCTTGTAAGCGGACCTCAAGGTGGTTCTTTTGAATAGAATCTGATAACTAAGCGGACCTGTTACTCAGTGAAATTAGGGATTTTGGGGCTAGCTAAGCGGACCTGCTATCCTACGGTTGGTGATAATCTGTGACTAATAACAAGTAGAAAAGAACATAACTTGATTCATTGTTTCGTAACGAAGAAGGATTCCTTGATCTTATCTCTCTTATTGCTTTCAACTTTATCTTTTAATTGTCTTGTTTATTTTCTTTTGCTTTTTACACCCCCCTTTCGTGACAATTTTTACAACTAGAATCTCGTGCTCCTCGTGGGATCGACCTTGACTACCCTATATTACTAGTTAATTAGGTAGTAAAGTATTAATTAATTTGATTGCACCTACGACACGCATCAAATTTTGGCGCCATTGCCGGGGAGCAGCGGATGATTTTAGTTGTTTTTATTTTTCTTTTTGCTTTATTCTTGCTTTGTTGGATTCTATTCCGTATCTAACTTAAGTTTTTGAATCTTATTTCAGGTGCCATGTATGGTGGACGAGAGCAAGCATATTACAACAATCAATACGGTTTTCAACCTCAACATTATGGTAACTTCCAACCATCCTTAGGATACAATCAAAACCAATCTTTTGGCTATGGTCAAATTCCTACAGAACCTTATGGATATTCTCATACATATCAACAACCTTATGACGGGTATGTAAGTGGACAAACACACGGATGGAAGGATAGTTATGCATCTAACAATTTGTTTTCTAGTAATGTGCATACAGAGAATTTGGAATATACTCCTCTTCATCGTGTTTTTCCTTCACTTTTTCCAAAAGAGGAGATGTCGTCTAGAAACTCTATCAACGGTGGTAAGCGTGTGAACGTCAGGAAACTTGCACAGAAATTATACAAATTGGAAGATGATGGAGACTCGGAAGAGCTTGTCGCAGAAATTAGTAGGATTATTCATATGGAACTTAAACGACGTCGGGATAAAGGTTATGAAACCGATGAAGATTCTTATTATGGTGAGTCCGAAAATGAAGATGATTGTGTTGAAAAGGACCAACCTTTAGAGACTTTTGATGACGCTAGTGTAGATTACTCAAGCCTTGATCTTAATAATGATCAATCACCTATTCAAAAGGAAGAGCTTGAGGAAGATGCATTTATTGCTTGGAAAAAATTTCTTAGGGAAAGATGGGAGTCCGCGGAAGTGTATGAACGTTGCAACAATGAGGAAGTTATTCCAACTCCGGATCATAATAACGATCCTTCACCTATTCAAAAGGAGGAGATTGGGTGTGACTTACCTATTGTTGTAAACGAAGTAACACCCGCACAAGAAGATCTTACAATCTATACCGATGAAATTCATTTTTGTGAATGGCCCGATTCCGATGATGAGAATGTTGAAGAGATGATTATAGAGGATGAAACCACATTCATTGATTTTGTGGAAGACCCAATTGAACTTGCGAATGATTTTAATGATGCCGAGACTTTGGTTAAGGTAGAAAACGACGAAGAATGGTTGCAAGATTTAATAGAGGACCACGATATACAAGAGGTAAGTAATTCACTTGAATTTTTTAAGGATGAAGAGGATTCTATAATACAAGAATTTTTGAAAGGTTTGTCTAACCCTTTGCCTATTGATTCTTCTCCTTTACCTCTTATTGGTTTGAATGTATGTGCTTCGAAAGTATTCTTGGATGATTTTGTTTCTAAATATCCACCATTGGAAAAACTTGATTCTAACACTATGCAGGTTTGCCAAGAAGAATACATGGAAGTCCCCAAATTCTATGTTCTTTATACACTTCCGAGTGTGGACGAGAATAAGTGTGGGGGAAATTTCTATCGAGCGGTAATTTCACTATTATTTTCTTGTGCTAATATTTGTATGGAGTTATTGTTTGCAAAACAGGTATTATGGGTGGATCCTCAAATTTTCCGATTGTTAGTATATGGGGAATGAATCATGCAAGAGCCAAGTCGGGCCGTCGACTTTAAAACAAGCGCTTAATGGGAGGCAACCCATCGGTTTTGTATTTCTTATCTTTTTGCCTTTTGCTTTTTGTTATTTCTTTTTCTTGTTTCTTATCATGTTAAAATTTCCCACCTTGACTTTACTAGGAGGATTCAATTACATTGAGGACAATGTAAGGTTTAAGTGTGGGGGAGTGGTTAAGCATGTTTTAAAAACAAAAATTACAAAAAAATTGAAAAATTTTGAAAAAAAAAAAAAAAGTTTTACTTAAAAATTCCAACTTTTAAAGATTTTAGAGTCACTAGCATACTTCTAGGTATGTTTACATAGAGATTTTGACCGACATAATTGAACTTGGAAGTGTTAGAGAACTACATTCGGATTTCTTGTTTGTTTGAGTGTTAAATAATGGATTTAATCATGCTTGGTGATGCGAATTTGGTGCGGGGAGAAGTGCGTTATTAGAGTTCTTTGATCAATCATTAGTGGAGACTACCCGTATTCATATCATGAGAGGCACCGACCAGAATTCTTCCATTTACTAAAGAGCTTATTTTGAGTGTGTGTCACCGTAAGTTAATTCCGGGTAGAATGGTGAGCTACCCAACTTCCCACCACTAGAAGCACTACTCTTTGATCTCTTGAGTGCTAATTTTGTCAATCATGAGGGTGACGTCCATGGATGAAAGCTTCCTTCTTGTAGTTCGATTTGCAGTTAGCACCATTCTCTCTCTCAACAACAACGGATCCATAGAAACACATTCATCATCAACAAGGAGCGACATCAAAATCTACAAGGAAAGTTGGAAAAGTTTAAGGTTTACAAGCAACGGAACGGGAAAAAGAGCAAATTTCAAATACAAGTAAAGCAACATACAAAGGGCGGATTTCACATATATGTTGAAGACTTACAATACAATGAGGTAATTTTATATCCAAGTATGAAGACTTATTCATGAAAGCGAAGAAAATTAAAAGGTGAGAATTTTTGAAGTTATGATTTCAAGGCGATACAAGTTGTGAAGAATCAAGCGGTAAAATACTTCTCCCACGGCCATGGTCTATTTTTGTATTTTATTTCTCTTGTTTCAAAAAAAAAAAAAAAAAAAAAAAAAAAAAAAAAAAAAAAAGAAGATAAAAAGATAAAAAAAAAAAAAAAAAAAAAAAAAAAAAAAAAAAGAGAAATATTTGTATAAGCCGTGGGGAAGGAAAATATATAAGGAAGTTTCAAGCGACAAGGATTTTGAGGTAAAAAGAGTTAAGAATTGTTAAGGATTTATGAAATTTAAGGGTTTATCATCAATAGTTGAAACCGAAGACGAAGTTAAAGATAAGGAGCGGAAGACGTTTCTATTGGATGCCGTGAGAGTGGTGTTATCATAATTAGCGATCGGATGTGAAGGTGAGTAAGTAATCTCATCCTCGATATAAATGGTTGATTTCCTTTCTTAGAGATCGTCAGAAAAATGGTTTTTCAAAATATTAAAAGATGTGGGTTTTTAAAAATATTTCGGAAGTTATCCTTCCCACCATTCAACGTGTCGCAGGAATTCTCTCTTTATTCCTACCTGCACACATGTGACCCATAAAAAAGCCGTCTTTTTGAGTGCAATTATCATAAAATCCTTTTTGGTGAGGCAGAAGTCGAGGCGAAATGCTTATTGATCGTTTCTCAAACACGCGTTCTCTCATTATGGTGTGGTTATTTCTCACTCAACATTTAAGAATGAGAATATGTTCTTTGGTATTTCTAACTTCTTATTACTAGCATGCGTAAAACTCTATGTCCTCATAACTCTTTGGATGCTTGGGACGCTTGAACGCTTTAAAGTTGTGAGTTTTTAGTTTGATTTGCTCGAGGACTAGCAAAGTCTAAGTGTGGGGGGAATTTGATAGGTGTAGAATACACCTAATTTACTATCTAGTAGTTTATGCTTTCTTTGCTATTTTTCTTGTAAATTATGTATTTTACGCTTGTTTTGAGTTTTATAGCTACTTTGGAGTCGCACAGAGGAAAAGAAGAAGAAATCATCAAAATTGAGCAAAAAGGGCAAACTTGTCATTTTATCAAGGGCGAAGACTATATGGAGCCCATCCAAGGTTAAGGGGTGACTCACATTCTTTGAAGGAAGGACAATAATAGTTAAGGGGAGGTCAAAGAGGTGTCCCTTATCCAAAAGAAGTGAATGAGAATAGCACTTGGGGTGTACTTAGTGGGTGTTTAAACCCAAGCCCACACCCTAAACTCTGACCCAAGCTCACATACCCTGCACCATACCCGGATCCATAACCGTACCCGAATCCACCCATACCCTAAGCCCATCTACCACACCCGTACCCTGATCCACGACCCGAAACCGGATCCATTTTTACCTACTTCACCTTCACCCTAAATCGAGAAAGGCTCTCTTCAATCATTTTCATTTAACCCAATCTCACCTGAAATTGAGAGGAGCAGACAATGGCTGCGTCCGAAAGCGTAGATTGATCGACCGAGTAGAGTTTGTTGAATCGAGATCGGCCCAGTGAAGCTGCGTGCGGTGGTACTGCCGTCGGATCGAGAGGAACACGAGAGATTAAGGAGTTGTGGGGATTCAGGGAATCGAGCTCAATACGGGGAGAAGAAATTGGAGATGGTGAGTGAGCCAATGGTGTTACAAGTGAAGCTGGTAGCGGGATGAATGGATCGATGTGAGTGAAACAGGAATTGGGGCTTGGTTACGTCAAAGAAGAGTGTCGTTTGCTCATATAAGGGGATCGAGAGAATCAAGACAGTCGAGATGGTAAAGAACGATTGCCGTAATGGGTTGAGATGAGGAACAAGATGGATTCACGAGAATCGATTAAGACGTAGAAGCCACTTTGTGGTTCGATGTAATTCGAGATGAATCGGATTGGAAGAAATCGGTTTCAATCTCTCGCAACGATAGAACATGGGGATGAAGAAATCAAATGGGTTGCGACTAATTGCGAGAATGGGGTATAGATGAATGTGTAGGATTCACAGGGAGAAGAATCGACCTGAAAATGGCTTGCGAATCGTCTAAAAATGCAGCCGAAACTCGGCCAATTTTCCTCCTCATGAAATGACTCGGACCGATCCGAACGATCCGATGACCGATCCCAACCGAGGCCGATGACCGATTCCGGTGGTGAAATAGATTAAGTCAGCCAAGTTAGCGGTGATTCACTAACCGACTCACCCGAGTAAGCCCGGGGCTTAGGCGAGTCGAAGCTAACTCGAGTCGACTCACTCCCTCTCCTTGACCTTTGACCGACTGTTGATGACGGTTGACTAGTTTGACCGTTAGTCCCACCGGTGAGACCGGACGGAATATTCCGTCGAATATTCTCTCGACGACAAAATTTTCGGGCGGCCGTGGCGCGCGTTTCCGGCCAAATTCCGGCCACAATCCCAGTTTTCCGGCGAGCAAAATTCCAGAATTTTCTATGGACCTCTCTCATGGGTATGAAGACTTGGGCTAGGAATTGGATGGAGAATTGGACTCAAATTTGGAAAGAGAAGGTGGAAGAGTTGAGAAAAGCTTTGATTTGGAAATTGAATTGCAAAAGGAAAAGGATTCTAATCCTTAGAAGATATGGAGAATTTTGAAGCCTATAAATAGAGAAGTTTTCTACAACTTCTACACACCTCTCTACACACATCACTTGTGTTTTTGCTTGCTTTTCTAAGATTTTTCTTTTTAATTACTTGTGTGAATTTGAAACTTCTTCTTTTAATAATTATTAATTGTGTGAATTTCAAAAACATGAGTAGTTAATTTTATTGATTGAGGATGAATTCCTAGTTTTTAAACATATGATTTGAGTTTTTGTTTCAATTCTATCTTGAAGTTTTTCACACGATTATCGTTTGTTTTTACTAATAGGAGTGATCTTAAAGACATTCATGATTGATTGATAGATTGTTTAGGTGGCCAACTAAATTGATTTGTTAATTTGATCTAAAGCTAGTGAAAGTTAGGAGATAAGTAATCGTTTCTTGACTCTTTACATAAGTAGCAAACACGAGACCTTGCGGAGGGATTCCGTGGAGCAATTGTGTGTAGAAACAACGCTAGAAAGTGAACCAAGCGAACCGAGTTTAACTACTAGTACTAAACCTAAATTCATAAATCTTAATGCATTCGGGGAATTACATCTTGTAAGCGGACCTCAAGGTGGTTCTTTTGAATAGAATCGATAACTAAGCGGACCATTACTCGGTGAAATTAGGGATTTTGGGGCTAGCTAAGCGGACCTGCTATCCTACGGTTGGTGATAATCTGTGACTAATAACAAGTAGAAAAGAACATAACTTGATTCATTGTTTAAGTAACGAAGAAGGATTCCTTGATCTTATCTCTCTTATTGCTTTCAACTTTATCTTTTAATTGTCTTGTTTATTTTCTTTTGCTTTTTACACCCCCCCTTTCGTGACAATTTTTACAACTAGAATCTCGTGCTCCTCGTGGGATCGACCTTGACTACCCTATATTACTAGTTAATTAGGTAGTAAAGTATTAATTAATTTGATTGCACCTACGACACGCATCATTGTGATAATGACACTCTTCATCACAAGTCAAAGAAGAAAAACAAGAGATGGAACAAGAGAAAACAAACCAAGCAAGAGGTCAAGAATGATGATTCTGTCTTAGTCACTCGTGACGAACAAGACAAGGATCAACTCAACACAACCTAGTTGTGTTAGAATGTGCATACTTACCTTGGTGCTCAATTCTTTTGAAAGGTGAGGAAGCACATGAAACTGAACACATGATCTCTCGGTTATTATATGACTAATTAACATCTTTAGGAGATTTCTTTTCTTCTATACTCATACTTTCTCTATCTATATTTGAGGTTTTTATAGAAACGGTAATTGTAAGTTTATGATGTTGATATCTACTGATCATATATGTGTAGCTCTTGTTTTTACGGTTACTACGAGCCAAAAATCACTGAATTCGGACATTGTATGCAAAAGTTATGTCAAATAACAGTTTAGTGTTGTGATCCGTCACAAGTAACACTTGGGGTACCGATCCTAGTGATAGGTGCAATATGGGG
Source organism: Papaver armeniacum (assembly GCA_023531295.1). NCBI lineage: Eukaryota > Viridiplantae > Streptophyta > Magnoliopsida > Ranunculales > Papaveraceae > Papaver > Papaver armeniacum. The sequence goes on along the minus strand of JAJJWW010001569.1, from coordinate 195 downwards.
AACCGATCCTAGTGAGAGGTCCCCATACGAAGAAGTGTAAAACTGTTTTGCCCATAACTTCTTCGTCCGAACTCGGAATGACCTCATTCTTTTTGCGTTGTTTTCGCAATTCAATTACCTACAAGATAGAGGTAATTGCAATACTTGATTCTTTATTGAATATTTATGGTGTATTGCATTTGTTTTTATGGGATG
>JAJJWW010001567.1:0-144023 GCA_023531295.1 Papaver armeniacum | reverse complement strand
AATAATTCAAAATTTCGATCTCGTAACAAACAATACAAATAAAACTGATTTCAAAAAAACAGAATGAGATACTACAAATCGAACATGCAAATACAAAATTAATCACAACTCATCTTCAATCACGAATCAACATTACCAATTTGTCTTAAAGATTGAGAAAATTTTGTTGATTCTGTTGTTGATGAAGAAACGGTTTCAGATATGATAAAATCAATTCTGTTGTTGATGAAGAAACAATTTCAACAACGACTAATTCTGTTGTTGATTAATATCTTGATGAAAATAGATTCAATAATAGAAGAAGAATTGATTATGTTGTTGATTTTGAATTTTTTTTTTCTTCAGCTGACGAACAGCTCTGCCTCTGAAGAATTGATTCGGGTTTTGTTTTTTTTTTTCCATTGAGAAAACTGTACTCAGGTTTATGAAACATTAATTATATAGAAAGGGTAATTTTGTAATCTCACAAAATTCTTAATGGACCCCTGATGGGCTTTGGATGGAGAGGGGTATATTTGTTGCTTCATAAGGGTAATTTTGAAGCCCGTCTATTGTAGGGGTATTTATATAATTCCCACTAGTCTATATCTACACCCTTCATCTTAGCTGGCGAAGATGGATGGTCGTGATCAAACAGCGACACATATGCCATGCCGCAAACCCTAATTAGGGTTTTGGACCGGTCGCATGTGCGTGACTTTAACTAAGCGGTTTACAGGCTATGCTCTCTCCTTTGGGGAGACCGATCGCGGTGGGGCCCACGTTGGGCCGATCGGAACATATGTGTACCTGTCCGATGAACCTAGGCGACCTAAGCCATCCAAATAGGGCTGGCAAGTTGGATGGTTGTGATCGATTTAAGACACTAGTGGAATTTCCGCGACCTCTTTAAAGCATCACGCCAAACCTATGTTTCGAGCAAACTTTCATCGCTCTACGACATTGTCAAAGAGAAGGCCGATCGGATAGGTTAGAAGTGGGGCCCGCCAACATGTGCGTTAGCGCTTCCCGATCATTCGCGGGATGATCTAGGCCGTCCAACCAAAGCCGGTGAAGTTGGACGGTCGTGATGATTTTAAGACTTCCTTGAATGCTCCAAGCTCGTCGAGTTTCTTCCAAAGCACGTAACCACCCTATTTTAGGCTGGCGTTTGACGTGCTGGGAGGAGTTCGTGTGATGTTCGAACGTCTTGTAGGATCCAAATATCGCGCAACAGTAAGAACTTGCGAAAACATAGTGAAGCTTACAAGAATGTAGAGATCTTGCAAAATTATAAGAGAGCCTGCGAAATTATGAGCTGTACTCCACTATGTATGAGCTGTCATCCACTATGTAAACACCTATATAAAGAGAAGAGTAGGAGAGAGAAAGGGATATACACATTTTTTAGGAGGATACATTTAGTAAGGAAAAGAGATATTTTTCGGAGGGAGAGACTTTGTTTTCTTTATCATCTTCTTCCCCAAAACCTAGATCTAGAGAGAGCTCCAAATACTCATTAATGGAGATTCTAAATGTAATGCTTATGTAAATTAAACAATCATAGTGAATAACCATGGATGTAGATCACATTGATCGAACCATGTAAAAAATCCTTGTGTCAATCTTTACAATTTTAGCACTTTAATCTTTATTTGGATTATGAATTAGATTTAGATCTAGAAATTAATATAAAGGGTGTGTTTTAGGAAATCACGCAACTACATTTTGGCGCTAGAAACAGGGAGGAGTAAAGGATTTATCCTTCCTGTAATTTGTTGGTTCAAGAAGTTTCTACAAAGATTAACTACTGTTCATATTTTTCTAGATCTACAAAGTTTAGGTTCAAAAGTGGAAATTTCAGGGAAGAAATCACACTTTCAGGGAGTAAACACCATCAACAATTCAAAGACATGAAAAGAGTAAGAGAAAAAAATTAGTTGTTGTGGTTAAATTCAGGGAAGAAAACTAAAGTTTCAATGGAAGATTTCTATGTTCAGGAGAAAAAGCAAAAGGCAAATTGTTGAAGGAAATAAACGAAGGCGAAGAGAAGATAAGAGGCAGACGCTGCAATTTCTATCACAAACAGAAATTCACACAGATGGTTAAAGGCTGAGCGAACAACAAATAGGTCATTGGGTCGAATTCGTAGAGACACATATTTTTCATTTTCTTCTCATTTTCAGTGGCGAATAAAAGAATAAAGAAAAAAGTTGTGCGTTAATTTCGCAGAGAGGTTCTTGAACAGTTGGTCAAGAGAACAGTATGTGCGTTCGTGGTCGCAAGTTCGAATTCGCTGCAGCATAGTTTTATTCTTTTTACAGAGGGCAAAAAAAAATGAATAATTTCGCAATATTGTTTCATTTTTTCGCAAACAAGAGGCAGCACAGTTAGTCATCTGCGAAGTTAATGAGTTCATGGTCGCGTGTTCAAATCCCAACGAACGTGTATATTTTTTTCGCATGAATATTTCGCAAAGGAATTTCACACAGAAGAAAGTAAGTGATTATTTCGCACATATATTTCGCAAACAGAAGCCAACAAAGTTGGTCATAGGTGGAGACAATGAGCTTGAGGACGCAGGTTCAATTCCTATCTCCTGCGAAATTTTCGCATCTTTTTAGACTACCAGAGGAAGACAAGTTTTAACAAGTGTGCGATAATTTCGCATAAGAAGAAGCTTGCACAGTTGGTTAGGAGGCGTGAATGCAAGTAGCAGGTTGCAGTATCAATTCTTGCTTCTCGCACATTTATTTTTGTTAAACGAAATTTCGCACGGACTTTGATGAGAATATGCAAGAGGCAGGTCAAGGGTTCAAATCTCATTTCTCACACTTCTTTTTGCTGCGCTAAATTCTTACATTTCAAGGCATTTATTCACTTCCTTAATAACAACAGCGACTCACATGAAAGATAAGTACCACTTCCTTAAACACTTTACTTTATACTAAGAACGAATAAAAAGATTTTTGATTTGATTTACAAAAAGCGATTCAATCGCAAGATTATAAAGATTATTAAGATTTCAAGAGTACAAAGACTTCAAAATTACAAAGATTTCGAGATTTCAAAATTACGTAAAAACCGAGAAAATTCAATTTATATATTTCTCTAGAATATCTATTTTACAGAAAATAAAAGATTTTTGATTTGATTTACAAAACGCGTTACAATCGCAGAATTACAAAGATTTCACAACAACAAAGATTTCAGAATTATAATGTATTGGAACTTCTCCTGAATATTTACTTTGCTTCAAATGATATGATATTATGAGAATGAATGAAAGAAATGACAGAAATGAAAGAATGAATGAAAGAAATGACAGAAATGAAAGAATGAGTGAAAGAAGTGATTTGAAATGAAGGAATAAATGAAAGGATGAACGAAAGAATGAAGACATGCGATAATTTCGCAAAGATAATAGAAATGCGATAATTTCGCAAAATTATGACTTTAACAAAAAGAAAGTCAAAGATTGAATGAACAAAGAAAAACATAGAGGCAAACCTTCTATGGCGTACACCCTAGTTCGCGAATAAAATTTCGTAAGAGGCAAATGTAAGACCTAAAGTGCGTCATAGAAGGGGGTACCTATTGCATGGCTCAGCGAAAAGGTTACACCGCCCCTGGAACCTGGGTCAGGGAGATTTGGGGTCAATAAATCCCATCCAGGAGAGGTACCTTGGATTTTCAACCTAAGCTTATGACTTAGGTTGGACGACTGAGGGTCTCTTCTAAGGAGTCAGCATCTGATCAAGGCGCCGAGGTACACGGTTGAGCCAAGAGTGCCTAGGGCGTTTGAAGCGTCTCGGCCATTCTTGGCAAGTCTTGGCTTATGCTACACTCGGCCCGAAGAAAACCCCACTTAGGGTGCAGTCTCGTAACCATAAGCCCTATAGGCAAAAGGAATAAGAGGATGTGAAAACAACTGGTTATTGTTAAGACCGGATGGGAGGAGCTAGCCTTGTATGGCAGAAGTACATCTCCTTGAAGGGGCAACCAGAGAGAAGATAAGGGCGGCACCCTCCATTAGGGAGCTGATAAGTGTCTTAAGATGCAAATGTCATGAGGCTTTATTTTCGCAAGAAAATTTAGGCTTGTCATATTTGTGCGACAATCCTGAAGATGCAATAATACAAAAGAGAAAGATTAGACGAGATCAATGGGTCAATACATGAAAGTGTAAAGACGTCCTGCGATTTCGTCGCAAGACAGCAATGTCATGGGGCTTTATGTTCGCAAGAATATTTAGGCTTGTCATATTGTCGCATGAAAAACATCCCGCAGAGGCAAGAATAATACTAGAGAAATGATAAGACAAGATCAATGGGTCATTACATGAAAGTGTAAAGACGGCCTGCGATTTTGTCGCAATGACAAGAGGTGGCAAAATAAGACCTTTAACTAGGAAGGCAAAATAAGACCACATAAGAAAGTAAGCAAATAAGCTTGCAAAAATTAGTAAGCAAATAAGATTGCGAAAATGATTATATGTAAGAAAATAAGCTTGCGAATATGTACAAGGAAATGAAAATGAGATAGTGAAACTAACGCACACTTGATATTATGATTTATGATCATATTATTATGCGATACTAATAGTGCAGGAATAAGGAAAGACGAAGCACAAGTAAGAACTTGCGAGGAACAATAAATATACGAAGATGAATGCATATACTAAAGAAAAAGCCAGAGAAATGAAGAATGGAAGCAACTTAAAGCTACATCAATTTTAGAGCGGCAAAATGAGCTAAGTAACATAACAATTAGCTATACATTGCAATAGATAAGCATTCTCATCATATAAGCATCACACTTGCATCATGAAAGCATCGCATATGCATTTCATGGCATAAACATCGCATACACATTTCATAACATAATCATTACATACGCATTAGATTCGCATAAGTATTTTACAAAATTTTACGGAATAATTTCGCAGAATTATTCAGAATTTCGCAGGATTCTTCAGAATTTCGCAGGATTCTTCAGAATTTCGCAGGATTCTTCAGAATTTCGCAGGATTATTCAGAATTTCGTAGGATTCTCTATTCAAAATTTCGCAGGATTCTTCAGAATTTCGCAGGATTCTTTTGAATTTTCGCAGGGTTATTCAGAATTTCGCAAGATTATCCAGGATTTCGCAGAATTATCCAAAATTTCGCAGAATGTGTCAGAATTTCGCAGAATAAGATTATTTCACAGGATGTGATTATTTCGCTCAATTATTTCGTACAATTATAAGCAGCTTGAAGAAATTATACTATCGCATGAGCAAAACATGAGACAGAGGCAAAATAAGAATGAAAAAACAATTTGCCCATTCAACACTTTCTCAAAGATTTTACCCTCATAGATAAAGAATAGAGGCAACTATGGATAACCAAGAAAATACTTTATGTTCTTTATCTCCTCGGCAAGAATCATTTTCAAAGAAGACGTTCATTAATGAATAACACGAATCTTCACCAATGAGAGAGTAATAATTTCGCAATACTTCTTATTCGCAATCAAGGACGGATACTTCTTATACTTCTCAAAGGATACTTCATACTTCTTATATATTTCGAGGATTAAGTACTTCTTATACCTCTTCAAGGATACTTCATACTTCGCATACTTCAAGAGATGATACTTCTTATTTACTTTGCAAAGCTCCGGAACTTCACAAAAGAATAGAGGCAAGTACGTACTTTTCAAGTCCAGTATTCTTTCGTTCGTTCCTTCATCAACAAAGATCAAAGACTACTACAACAACGGATTTTTTCTTAAAGATCGCTCTTCAAGCAATATTCAAGAAAAAAGAGGCAAGATGTAGGATCCAAATATTGCGCAACAGTAAGAACTTGCGAAAACATAGTGAAGCTTACAAGAATGTAGAGAGCTTGCAAAATTATAAGAGAGCCTGCGAAATTATCAAGAGCCTGCGAAATTATGAGCTGTACTCCACTATGTATGAGCTGTCATCCACTATGTAAACACATATATAAAGAAAAGAGTAGGAGAGAGAAAGGGAGATACACATATTTTAGGAGGATACATTTAGTAAGGAAAAGAGATATTTTTCAGAGGGAGAGACTTTGTTTTCTTTATCATCTTCTTCCCCAAAAACTAGATCTAGAAAGAGCTCCAAATACTCATTAATGGAGATTCTAAATGTAATGCTTATGTAAAATCAACAATCATAGTGAAGAACCATGGATGTAGATCACATTGATCGAACCATGTAAAAAATCCTTGTGTCAATCCTTACAATTTTAGCACTTTAATCTTTATTTGGATTATGAAATAGATTTAGATCTAGAAATTATTATAAGGGGTGTGTTGGAGGAAATCCTGCAACTACACGTCTAGGGAATAAACGGGCCCGCCGGTGGTCATCACGATGATGGCCTACTCTTGCCAGGGTTTGGCTAGGCTTGCTAAATTGCGCGGCCAACTTGTGTGGCCGTGATCGTTTCTGAGGCTGATTTGGACAGTCTAGATTTTCCTTAGGGAAATTAAGCATGCTCGACCGGCTAACCAAAGTGCGTCGATGCAAGACTCTCTGTCAGAGAGTGATGTAGCCTGTGTGGGTATTTCATGCATGTCTCAATATTAGCACGGAGATTTATGCTACTCTGCTGAGAGTGAGCACTCAGTCGTCATGTCATGTCAATGATGAGAGTTCGGCTGAGAACACAACATGGAAAATACTAGGCAAATCATGCATTAATTGTTAATGCTAGTAAAATTCACAAAATATTTGGGATTGCTGTTGCACGCACCATTCTGGGTGAATTTTGTGTATTTATAGAATTGCTTCAAATAAATAAAGTGAAGAGGTTTTTTGCACTCATCACTTCTTAATCAGCTTTCCCTTTGTAGGGTGACAGCAAGTAAAAATAATGGTTTTCAATTTTAGCCCTGAACTAAAATCCACCATCAACATTAAGTCCCCTGCCTAGCACATAATGGTTGCATAATTGTGGGGTAGGCATGAGATGGTGACGCATACAACGTAAAAAGATAAGATAAAGGAAGTTTACCTGGAGGGACTCTGACCGGCCGTGTTGGCAATCATCCGCGTGAGCACACCGGGCGCGATCACGGGCCTTGGTGGGACCGGTTTCCTCCTTTGGGTGTTTGAGCCATGAAGGGAATTCTTCTTCTCTCAGGATTCTCCATTTACTCGTGTATAAAAGGGTGTTAACCCTTATATTTTTCCCTTACTTCCTCTTTCTTTTTTTTCTTTTTTTTTTTTTAACAAGCCGACCAACTCCCGTCCGTGGCCGAGCTTTTGCCGCCGCCGTCTGCGCGCCGCTGTGATCCGGCGTTCGTCCGCCAACGAGGAGGTAAGTGCTTCACCTTCTTTCCTTGTTCTAACATTTTTTTTTTTTTGTGGACGTAAACCCTAGTTCTTAGGTAAACCTCTTTTACTCTTTGAGAAAGCCATCCCGTTGTAGATGAAACTTCTTTGCGAGACATATCATGATTAATTCCACCAACGGAATTGATATCAAAGCCATCGATATTCCTAGGATTGCTTAGTAGAACAAGCCATGAATCCTACGAACATACTGTTTTTGCTCCTTTTTCATCGTTGCATGAAAAACCTAGTCTTAGGTCGTAATAAGATCCTGGCTTAGACTTCGTGTACATGATCCCATGGATAGAACTCGTCCGCTCCTTCGCCCATAGAAAACCGTGGCACAACGCGTGCAAACCTGAATAAATGTGGGCCCCACCGTGTATGCTTCGATCAAATGTCGGCCCTGCTGTGCCTGCTTCGCTCGAACGTGGGCCCATCATGTGCTTGCTTAATTCGAACGCCAACGTGGGCCCCTCTGTGCTCATGCTCTTCCACGGCCAAGGGAGTATGCTTCACTGGCCGTGGGCACATATTCCACGAATTTTTTTTTTTTTTTTAATTATCGGCTCTGACCATTAACACCCATGTTGTATCGTATGCGTGATTTCTCCCTTAATACGAAGTAATGACTCTTTTTCCATTGTGTTTCGTTGTAGTTGTTTGAAAATGAACAAAGAGGCTCTTGTTGAGATGTCACCTGGGGATAATGTTGTTGCAAAGTCGGGAAGTGTTGACAACTCCAGAGACATGCCGAATATAGATGATGAACTGTTCACCTTGCCTTTTCCGAATGTTAGGAAGCATCCTAGACATAAGATAACGCTGCTTTCAAGTTCAGAAAATGAAGACGTTGCTCCGTCATCTTCTCCAGCATTCTTGATGAGATTCTGCCTTCGGAAGAATGAGTATCCGCCTTCTCCTATTGATTTCAAGGTTTGTCATACTCCACTGAGCTCATATGAAGGATGGATAAGGCGCATGCTGAGAAATGATCATATCAAAGATAACTTGACCAAAGCGCAAATCATCGAGACTTTTATGGCGTCTACAACTCTTCACATTAAGAAATACACAACAGGTTTGATCACTTTTATTTCTCGATGGCGCCCCTCCACGCACACGGCCATTTGTAGATGGGGAGAAATGACCATTACCCTGGAAAGCGTAGCCGTGTTGATGAATCTCCCCATTACTGGAAGTTTTCACTATAAGTTATCTGACGCAGAGAATGCAATCCTCGATGCTATACTTCAAAAGGCGGGAGAGTATGATCAACAGAAAAATGATGTGAAATGCTTTTATACTTGGTGGGTGTCTGAGTGGTCTTCTGCAAAACCAAGGCCGGGTCAAAAACTGGATGATGAACTCAGCGTAGTTGCGTTTCTGTCCTTGTGGCTGTCTAGAGATATCTTTGACGACGGCTCTGGGAAGAAGACTATAAGACATGAATGATGCGTGTCGTAGGTGCAATCAAATTAATTAATATTTCCACTCAATTAAAAATAATATAATGGAAGTCAAGTTCGTTCCCACGAGGAGCAAGAGATTCTAGTTGTAAAAATTGTCACGAAAGGGGGGTGTAAAAAGCAAAATAAAATAAACAAAGCAATTAAAAGATAAAGTTGAAAGCAATAAGAGAGACAAGACCAAGGAATCCTTCTTCGTTACGAAACAATGAATCAAGTTATGTTCTTTTCTACTTGTTATTAGTCACAAATTATCACCAACCGTAGGTAAAGCAGCTAGATCAGTGCTAAACCCCTAAATCCCTTGTATCACACGGGATACGGAAGTTCTCGACTACCGGATTCTATTTACCAAACCACCTAGTAGTAGATCACTCTAGATGTAATTTAAATAAACGCATTAAGATTTATGAACTTATTAGGTCAATATTAGTAGTTAGACTCTTAGATCAAGGTCTACTTGCTAATGTTGTTTTCACACACAATTGCTCCACGGAATCCCTCTGCAAGGTCTCGTGTTTGCTACTTATGTAAAAAGTCAAGAAACGATTACTTATCTCCTAACTTTCACTAGCTTTAGATTAAACCGACAAATGAATTTAGTTGGCCACCCAAACAATCTATCAATCAATCATGAATGTCATTAAGATCATTCCTATTAGTAAAAACAAACGATAATTATGTGAAAAACTTCAAGATATAATTGAAAACAAAAACTTAAATCATATTAAGAACTAGGAATTCATCCTCAATCAATAATAAAATTAGCTACTCATGCTAAAGAGTTCACACAAAGAATAAGAAAAGAAAAGTGTTGTGTGTGTAGAGATGTGTGTGTAAAAGATGTAGAAAACTTCTCTATTTATAGGCTTCAATATTCTCCAAATCTTCCAAGGATTAGAATCCTTTTCCTTTAGCAATTCAATTTCCAAATCCAAGCTTTTCTCAACTCTTCCACCTTCTCTTTCCAAATTTTAGCCCAATTCTCCATCCAATTCCTAGTCCAAGTCTTCACACCCATGAGAGAAGTCCATAGAAAATTCTGGAATTTTTGGCTCGCCGGAAATTACACTTAGACTTTGCTAGTAAATTAGGATGTATTCTACACCCTATCAAATTCCCCCACACTTAGACTTTGCTAGTCCTCGAGCAAATCAAACTAAAAACTCACAACTTCAAAGCGTTCAAGCGTCACAAGCATCCAAAGAGCTATGAGGACATAGAGTTTCTGCATGCTAGTAATAAGAAGTTAGAAATACTAAAGAACATATTCTCATTCTTAAATGTTGAGTGATAAATAACCACACCATAATGAGAGAACGCGTGTTTGAGAAACGATCAATAAGCATTTCGCCTCGACTTCTGCCTCACCAAAAAGGATTTTATGATAATTGCACTCAAAAAGATGGCTTTTTTATGGCTTTTTTATGGAATGAAGAGAGAATTCCTGCAACACGTTGAATGGTGGGAAGGATAACTTCCGAAATATTTTTAAAAACCCACATCTTTTAATATTTTGAAAAACCATTTTTCGGACGATCTCTACGAAAGGAAATCAACCATTATTATCGAGGATGAGATTACTTACTCACCTTCACATCCGATCGCCAATTATGATAACACCACTCTCACGGCATCCAATAGAAACGTCTTCCGCTCCTCGTCTTGATCTTCTTGGTCTTCGTCTTCGGTTTCAACTATTGATGATAAACTCTCGAATTTCATAAATCCTTGACAATTTTTAACTCTTTTACCTTAAAAATCCTTGTCGCTTGAAACTTCCTTGTATATTTTCCTTCCCCACGGCTTATTAAATAAATAAATAAAAAAAAAAAAAATTCTCTTTTTTTTTTTTTTTTTTTTTTTTTTTTAAGAAACAAGAGAAATAAAATACAAAAATAAACCATGGCCGTGGGAGAAGTATTTTACCGCTTGATTCTTCACAACTTGTATCGTCTCGAAATCATAAACTTCAAAAATTCTCACCTTTTAATTTTCTTCACTTTCATGAATAAGTCTTCATACTTGAATATAAAATTACCTCATTATATTGTAAGTCCTCAACATATATGTGAAATCCGCTCTTTGTATGTTGCTTTACTTGTATTTGAAATTTGCTCTTTTTCTCGTTCCGTTGCTTGTAAACTTTGAACTTTTCCAACTTTCCTTGTAGATTTTGATGTCGCTCCTTGTTGATGATGAGAGTGTTTCTATGGATCCGTTGTTGTCGAGAGAGAATGGTGCTAACTGCAAATCGAACTACAAGAAGGAGGCTTTCATCTATAGACGTCACCCTCATGATTGACAAAATTAGCACTCAAGAGATCAAAGAGTAGTGCTTTTATTGGTGGGAGGTTGGGTAGCTCACCATTCTACCCGGAATTTACTTACTGTGACACACACTCAAAAGAAGGCTCTTTAGTAGATGAAAAATTTCTGGTCGGTGCCTCACATGATATGAATACGGGTAGTCTCCACTAATGATTGATCAGCAACTCTAATAATGCATTTCTCCCTGCACCAAATTCGCATCACCGGCATGATTAAATCCATTATTTAACACTCTAACAAGCAAGAAATCCGAATGTAGTTCTCTAACATTTCCAAGTTCAATTATGTCGGTCAAAATCTCTATGTAAACATACCTAGAAGTATGCTAGTGACTCTAAAATCTATACAAGTTGGAGTTTTTATGTAAATTTTTTTTTTTTTTTTAATTTTTTTAATTTTTTTTTTTTTGTAATTTTTTTAAATACATGCTTAACCACTCCCACACACTTAAACCTTACATTGTCCTCAATGTAATTGAATCCTCCTAGTAAAGGCAAGGTGGGAAATTTTAACATGATAAGGAACAAGAAAAAGAAATAACAAAAAGCAAAAGGATAAGAAATACAAAACCTATGGGTTGCCTCCCATTAGCGCTTGTTTTAAAGTCGACGGCCCGACTTAGCTCTTGTAAGATTCACTCCCCATATACTAACAATCGGAAAATTTGGGGATCCTCCCATAATACCGGTTTTGAAAACAATAACTCCATACAAATATTAGCACAAGAAAATAATAATGAAATTATCGCTCGATAGAAATTTCCCCCACACTTATTCTCGTCCACACTCGGAAGTGTATAAAGAACATAGAATTTGGGAACTTCCATGTGTTCCTCTTGGAAAACCTGCTTAGTGTTAGCATCAAGTGTTTCCAATGGTGGATATCTAGAAACAAAATCATCCAAAAATACTTTTGAAGCACATACATTCAAACCAATAAGAGGTAAAGGAGAAGAATCAATATGCAAAGGGTTAGACAAACCTTGCACAATCTCTCGTATTATAGAATCCTTGTCATCCTTAAAAAATTCAAGTGAATTACTTACCTCTTGTATATCGTGGTCCTCTATTAAACCTTGCAACCATTCTTCGTCGTTTTCTACCTTAACCAAAGTCTTGGCATCATTAAAATCATTGGCAAGTTCAATTGGGTCTTCCACAAAATCAATCAATTTGGTTTCATCCTCTAGTATCATCTCTTCAACATTCTCATCATCGGAATCGGGCCATTCACTAAAATGATTTTCATCGGTATAGATTGTAAGATCTTCATGTGCGGGTGTTACATCGTTTATAACAATAGGTAAGTCACACCCAATCTCCTCCTTTTGAATAGGTGAAGGATCGTTATTATGATCCGGATTTGGAATAACTTCCTCATTGTTGCAATGCTCATACACTTCCGCGGACTCATATCTTTCCCTAAGGAATTTTTTCCAAGCACTAAGTGCATCTTCCTCAAGCTCTACCTCTTGAATAGGTGATTGATCATTATTAAGATCAAGGCTTGAGTAATCTACACTAGCGTCATCAAAAGTATCCAAAGGTTGGTCCTTTTCAACACAATCATCGATCAAATATTCACTATACACCATAGGCACATTAGAATAGTTATTGCTTTGATAGCAAAATTCTTCTTTATCCCTCTCCTCCTTGTATTGATCCATGTCTCTTCGTTCTTTAGCAATGCCGTCTCGACGTTGTTGGAGTTGCTTATCCCCATTTTTATCGAGTTGAGTAATTTGTTCGTATAATTTCTCCGATTCCTTTGAATTTCTCGATGTGATTCTTGCAACTTTGTTGAAGATCCCCAATCATGGCGGACATCTTATCTCGCAAAACTAGAGAATTTCGATCATAAACAAAACTATCCTCCCATCCTTGTGATTGTCCACTTACATACCCGTCATAAGGTTGTTGATATGTATGAGAATATCCATAAGGTTCTCTGTAGGAATTTGATCATAGCCAAAAGATTGGTTTTGATTGTATCCTAAGGATGGTTGGAAGTTGCCATAATGTTGAGGTTGAAAACCGTATTGATTGTTGTAATATGCTTGCTCTTGTCCACCATACATGGAAAACTAGCACCTGAAATAAGATTCTCAAAAACTTAAGTTAGATAGAATCCAACAAAGCAAGAATAAAGCAAAAAGAAAAATAAAAACAACTAAAATCATCCGCTGCTCCCCCGTGAATATGCCAAAATTTGATGCATGTCGTAGGTGCAATCAAATTAATTAATATTTCCACTCAATTAAAAATAATATAATGGAAGTCAAGTTCGTTCCCACGAGGAGCAAGAGATTCTAGTTGTAAAAATTGTCACGAAAGGGGGGTGTAAAAAGCAAAAGAAAATAAACAAAGCAATTAAAAGATAAAGTTGAAAGCAATAAGAGAGACAAGACCAAGGAATCCTTCTTCGTTATGAAACAATGAATCAAGTTATGTTCTTTTCTACTTGTTATTAGTCACAAATTATCACCAACCGTAGGTAAAGCAGCTAGATCAGTGCTAAACCCCTAAATCCCTTGTATCACGTGATACGGAAGTTCTCGACTTCCGGATTCTATTTACCAAACCACCTAGTAGTAGATCACTCTAGATGTAATTTAAATAAACGCATTAAGATTTATGAACTTATTAGGTCAATATTAGTAGTTAGACTCTTAGATCAAGGTCTACTTGCTAACGTTGTTTTCACACACAATTGCTCCACGGAATCCCTCCGCAAGGTCTCGTGTTTGCTACTTATGTAAAAAGTCAAGAAACGATTACTTATCTCCTAACTTTCACTAGCTTTAGATTAAACCGACAAATCAATTTAGTTGGCCACCCAAACAATCTATCAATCAATCATGAATGTCATTAATATCATTCCTATTAGTAAAAACAAACGATAATTATATGAAAAACTTCAAGATAGAATTGAAAACAAAAACTTAAATCATATTAAGAACTAGGAATTCATCCTCAATCAATAATAAAATTAGCTACTCATGCTAAAGAGTTCACACAAAGAATAAGAAAAGAAAAGTGTTGTGTGTGTAGAGATGTGTGTGTAAAAGATGTAGAAAACTTCTCTATTTATAGGCTTCAATATTCTCCAAATCTTCCAAGGATTAGAATCCTTTTCCTTTAGCAATTCAATTTCCAAATCCAAGCTTTTCTCAACTCTTCCACCTTCTCTTTCCAAATTTTAGCCCAATTCTCCATCCAATTCCTAGTCCAAGTCTTCACACCCATGAGAGAAGTCCATAGAAAATTCCGGAATTTTTGGCTCGCCGGAAATCTGGTATTATGGCCGGAATTTGGCCGGAATAGTCGCCGCCGGCCACCTGAGTTCTATTGCCGTCAAGGGAATATTCGACGGAATATTCCGTCAGTTCACCGTTAGGACTAACGGTCAAATGGTCAAACCGTCACCAACCGTCACCAACCGGGTCAAGGGAAGGAGTAGTCAGACACTGAGTCAGCAGCGAGTCAGCTCCCTAGGTGGCTGACTTGTCTTACTCGGCTGAGCTGGATCGGCTGGATCGCCGGTCTGAGTTGACTCGCCGGAATGGAGAACCGGCCGAGTTCTGTTTATTTCAGGGCTTTCCCGGCCAAATTTCAGGCCGTTCCCTGCTTCAATTCCTGTTAAGAAATCCTACACATTCATCTAAGCTTTACTGCCTCATTCCGTTGCCTTCTAATTGCCACCATACGCCTGCATCTGCATTTGTTCATTACACTAACAGGACCCTGCAATCACTATAGCTTCATAATCCAGTCCTGCAGCATCACTTGCAACTGCTTGAACGCCAGAAACCCTGCAACATTCTTCCATTCAACCATCAAGCAACAGCAGCACACGCCACCAATGCTTCACTTCATACATCTGTTCCTTGTAAACCAACAGTATCATTCATCTTCCACAATGAGCCAATGTTTACCTTGAACAGCACCAAACCCATTTTATCATCCACCATTTTCTCCTCTGAATGTTCACAGAAAACCCATTTATCAGCATCACAAATTCTTTCCTCTGGTTTTCAAATTGAGCTCAAACCCACTCTGTAATTCAATTTCTTCACTCGATCTCTTCTTCCATTTCTCATCTTTAGTGACGTTTGTACCTCCATTCTTCAACACAGCTCCCCGTTCCTTGATTCGATTGAAACCCTAATCTTCACATCCAACAGATCCCCCTTTTCCTGAGCATCAACAGCACCATTAACGGCATCAGCTTCGAATCGCAGGTCAACCAAATTTTCATCTGCTTTTCAAGCCCTAAATCGCCTTCAACAGCATCATCACCCACTTCCTTCAATTGAATCTCAATTTCTGAGACAACATCGCTTAAACCTAATTTCTCTTCAACTCTGCCAATTTAATTCATTGTTTTATCGATCTCACCCTTTATAGCAGCGAACCAACCCCTGTTACTTCTCTCAGCTGTCTGCAACTCATCCTAGCCTCATAACCATGAAAATCATCAGCTCCCTCAACTCTCGAGTCTCGTCTGCTTCTCAATTTCTCGATTTTGGTCTCTATCTGGTCTGTTGAAATAGCAGCGGCTGCTGCTTTTTATTTCTTCTCAAATGATTGGAATGAATGAATGAGAGACAGGCTCCTCTCGATTTTAGGTTTAGAGTTATAAATTGGGTTCGGACTCGGGCATGGATCCGGGTACGGGTGTGGGTCTATGGGTTTGGTTCATCCATGGACATAACCCATCCATTTTACCAACTGATAACAACACTACGTTTTTGGATAAGGGCTACCCAGTTTGGCAGCCCCTTAACTTGAACTGTCATTTCTTTAGTAATTTGAGTCACCTTTTAACCTTGACTGGGCTCCAGATAGTGTTCGCCTGTGAAATGACTTTTCTGGCCTTTTGGTTCAAATTGAGTGATTTCTTCTTCTTTTCTCCCGTGCGACTCCGAAGTAGCTATAAAACTCAAAACAAGCGTAAAATACATAATTTACAAGAAAAATAGCAAAGAAAGCATAAACAATAGATAGTAAATTAGGATGTATTCTACACCCTATCAATGAACTCTTCATGTTTGCTATAAAATTGGCGAAAGGTGTGGTTCTCCCTTTGGGCGCCTTATTCCTTGGATCATTGTATTCTCATCTGGACGGTTTGGCGATAGACATGTATGCTTCCAACGGATATAAGAAAGTGGAATCGCATATCCACATTGCTTTTCTCTAAGCGTGCTTGTGGGAACATTTCAAAGGTTACGCCCCTATCCCTGTAACTTCGCTCTCCGGTTTGTATGGCGGTTCGAGGATACTCCGTTGGCAAAATAGGCGTCCAAAACCCAGGTCAAGACTTGTTGATTTTATTGAAAACGTGTATGCTATAGATTTCCGCCCGTGGGGACCAGTCCATTCTTCCGTGATTCAACCGGAAACCTCTACTGTCGCCTCTGACATTGTGTTGCACACCAAGGTAAAAACCATGAGCCCTGGAGAAGCCATCTTCCTACGAAGTTGTATGCCAGGATACATTCCAACCTTCTTTGATGAGCTCCTTTCTGTGGTTCCTTACAATATTGACAGAGCCGCCCGCCAAATAAGATTTGACCAGGGTGTTCCCTTCCGTCGTCCGCCAATGCCTTCAAAAGGTCTCGTCCCATCTATTCTTAATGCTGACATCTTCATACCAGAGCAGAGCCTTCCATTCCTTCCCATCAGAAGAAAGCCAGTGGTAACTAGCAGGTACAAGGATGTTTGGAGGGAGCAACTGTTAACTTTTAAGACGTTCTCGGAAGAAGTTGTATCTCCCCGTGGCGAGCCATCTCCTGAGGTTCTGAAGCAGCACAGACGATTGAAGCCGCTTCCGGGTAAACGAACCAGAGCTAACACTATTGATAACTATAGTCCCCATGATGCAGGAGCTAGGTCCAAGAAGCAGGCGTGTGGTCCCGTGGTCTTCAATTCTTCTCATATGCAGGTACTTATAACTTCTTCCCTTCAATCATCCAATTCCATTCATCTTGAACGATCTTCACTAAGGGTCACCCTTATTCGAAATCAGGGGCTCCCAAAAGAGAATGCTTTTATGAGGATGGCACGCGGTCGTAACGCAGCTTTAGAGAATTCTGGCAATACTAAACCTCTTGAAGGTGATGACGAGGATGATGAGGGCTCAGTTCACAATGAAGGAAGCATCTCCATGCGTAGTAGGGAGTTTGACCACGAACCAGGAGATGAGACCGTTATAGATGCCAACCTCGAGGTTGAGGGGAATGATAATGTAGAGGCTGCTGGAGATGTCACATCCATGGTGTGTAGACGCGCCTCCTCTGAAGAGCTTCCTGTGACTTCCGATGCGTTAGCTGTGCACTCCATCGCTGGTGTCGTTTTTGACCCTCCCTTTGACGCTCCTTTCGTAGATCATGTGCTGGTTGGAGGGTTCAGCGTGCCAGCTAAGAACGGAGAGTTATACACAAAGATATGGAAGAAACATGGTCACATTGCCACCTCCAAGAAGATTAAAAGTCGTTTCGCATTAGTCAAACGTGTCGAAGAAGCTTTATCTTCCATCTACGGCATGAGCATCGTGGTCGGGCGTCTTGTTTACGAAGAGGTAGTTGCAAACTGGGAGTTCCACCGAGATGTGTTCGTGCAATATGAGTTTAACGCCTCCTGGTTCTGTGAAGGATTTGCCGAAATCCAGAATTTGCAAGGTGAAATGATTGATGTTCCATCTATGGACCTCATCATTCAACAAGAGGCAGAAGTCGAGCAATTGTCTCAGGAGTTGAAGCAGAAGCAGACCGCTCTCCAGAATTTTTTGTTGGACGACTTCCCTTGAATATTTTATGCCTTTCCTTTATTCTTAGGTATCTTTGAGTGACGTGAGGAATTCTTTTCATGGTTTGGTTTCGGGACGCCAAGTCCCCAGTAGGATCTAAAACTATCTTTCTCGTAAATTTGTTTAATAGGACTTAGTTGCCCTTCGAAATTCCACCTACATGAATTGGATCTTCCCTAGTACTCACTTCAAGAAATTGCACGCGTTAATCTTCAGAGGGAGGAGGCAAATCTTCTGAATTAAGCCTCTTCTGGACAATTCGCTTCAGGGCGTTGCATTCACTGGTAGGGTGGTGAAGAAAGCGGTGATAGTGACAATATCTCGGATCTATCATCTCTTGATCAGTCGGTTGTCGCCACACAAGAGGCATCTGGAATTCTCCGTCTCGTACCCATACTTCTAATAATTCTAAGACTTTCTTCATCGAGAATGGGAAACATGGGTATCTTGATCCAGGCTTTTCTTGCATTGACGGATGTTGTTGAGATATCTCCTTTTGACCTTGATATGAAGAACGTTTCGGAGTCGGACCGCAAGCCTGTGTCAACATGTATGTGGCCCGCTTGGTTGGTCGTCTTTGCTGGGATACTGCTGTTCTCGAGGGCCTGGTATCGGTGATGGTATTACCATTAGGCGGCTGAGTCGACTATTCCCAGCCCCTGTAGTCATGTGACTCTTGGCTGATTTCTCATTCTTCAGGCAGCTCTTCATTTGGCTGAAAAGTCGCGGTAGATTGAACTGCTTTCTGTACTTCAACAAGGGTTTTGAGATACAAATCTTCCAGCAAGGTTTCATAAGCTGGCTCTTTTCCTTTATCCGATAAAGGTTGTGGCATTCTTGACAAGTCCTTTCCTCTGTGGAATTGCTTTGGATCTCCTTCGTTAGCCGAATCATGCTGCTCGTCCCTCCTTGGTCCCCTGGTGTGGCCATGCGTTCTTTCTGTATCTTTGCTGGTAATTAAAGACACAACTCCCGGACAAAGATTCAACATTCTTTGCGTCGTCGTTTGTGATAATCCCCAGGTAAACACTTGCCGAGCCTTCTTGTAATCGAACTGCTATATCGTTTAAAAAACGAAATGTCTCACTCTGCCTTCTGGCGATACCAGCTTGGTTTGCTAGGAAATCCTCTAGCATCCTAGCCACACTTTCCATGAGGTTTGGATTATTCATGGCCTCCGGATAATTTGGCTGGTGAGGATACATTATAGAATGAAAGTTGGACTCAGTGATTAAAAGAAACGAATAGGTTAATATTCGAAACGGATTTAAGATCCACCCCTTTGAAAAAGAAATTGAATCCGGTATTGAAGAAATAAAATTGGGAATTTGGAAATTGATATTGCAACCGAGAGATTAATCTCCCACTGTGGTCGCCAATTGTTTATGGGTGAAAACTGTTTCTGCGGTTTTTGGTAGATTTGGGTGTGTGTGGATGAGAAACGAATCTAAACCCTGAACAAATGCCCTGCACGGGAGTGCTTTTGATTCGAGAGATCAATCTATACAATTCTGGCCTAAACCAAGAAATGGCCGTTCCAGACTTGCTTCGGTCACAAAGTGAAGGAGATGGGGTTGATCTTAGGGAGGGAAGCGAAGAAGGTGTTGAGATTGTGAAGGTATTGGTTGTTTATGACTTGTATCTGAATGGTGATTTCTGGATACTGATGACAACACTTGGTTTTTTTTGTGTTCGTCTGTGTTGTTTGGAAATAGGTGAAAGACCTATTTATACAAGTCATTGAGCGCAACCCTCATCTCATAAGAAGTGGAGGAGGTGAAGTGATGGAGTAGTGGGGTCGTGCCGGAGTGTTGATTGTTACACGATCACACCTTTGCACACTTCCCTCATCACTGTTAACCGTCCAGTCTTCCTGACACGTTCTTGTAATGGCGCGTTGCACGCTGCACGCTGTAAACCGCCAGATCATTACCCCAATGAGTATCCCCCAATTTGTGACATGTTTGATGTCTCGAGTGAGTGGGTCGAGTCGTGGGACCCGCAGGAAATAGCACGTGATGCTATTAGGTTAAATAACTAAGTTATTTAGGAAATCAATATTCATGAAATATTGTGTATATTTTATGCATGTAATGCATCGAATACAATTAATATGTATGAAGCATCGCTGTTTTAAAGCTCAATGGAGTAAGTCGCGGATTAAGCGTCTTAAAATAGCAGTATGTTCAAACATCTTCAAGGGATCGTTTGAAGGCCGCGTGGGCGGGCCATCCCTTGGTCGATCATTCCCAGTGGTAGAGTGACGGACGGTGATCACCAAGGTGCCTCATGGCTGTTTAACTCTTAGCCTAGGCTGTCTGACCAAGCTGGAAAAGTTAGACGGACGATATGATCTGCGGCACATGTTTGCGACCGTTGATGGATTTTAGGGTTTTAGAGAGGTGCGCAAGCATCACTCTTTAACTTGACCGAAATCGAGCATGGATAACGTTTTTGGTGGGACCGACCGGGCATGCGTGTAGACGACCGGCCGGTGTGCATGTCCGTACCACTTTGTCTCATGAAGGTGCGATCTAGGCCACTGAAATTGGCTGGAAAAGATGAGTGGTCGTGATCAATTTGCGACAGGAATCCATTGCTGCAAAGAATTTGGAAGCCGCGTGAGATACCAGCTTCGGGCGTGAGTTTCGAGGCGCTCGGCCATGGTTAGCCTAGGCCGACCGGTCACACGCACAGGTTGGCCCGCGGTGATCACGTTGATGCTCTATTGACCTCCTTAGTCTATATCTACACCCTCCATCCAAGCTGGCGAAGATGGATGGTCGTGATCAAATTGCGACACATATGCCATGCCGCAAACCCTAATTAGGGTTTTGGACCGGTCGCGTGTGCGTGACTTTAACTAAGCGGTTTGGCAGGCTATGCTCCTCCTTTGGGGAGACCGACCGTGTGGGCCCCACGTTGGGCCGATGGTGAACATATGTGTACCTGTCCGATGGTCCTAGGCGCGATCTAAGCCATCCAAATAGGCTGGCTAAGTTGGATGGTTGTGATCGATTTAAGACACTAGTGGAATTTCCGCGACCCTTTAAAGCATCACGCCAGCCATGTTTCGAGCAAACGTTCATTGCTCTACGACATTGCTGTGAGAAGGCCGATCGGGTAGGTGAGAAGTGGGCCCGCCAACGTGTATGTTAGCGCTTCCCTGATCATTCGCGGGATGATCTAGGCCGTCCAACCAGGCTGGTGAAGTTGGACGGTCGTGATGATTTTTAGACTACCTTGAATAGTCTAAGCTCGTCGAGCTTCTTCCAAAGCAACGCAACCACCCTATTTTAGGGCTGGCATTTGACGTGCTGGGAGGAGTTCGTGTGATGTTCGAACGGCTAGGGCAAAAATGGGCCCGCCGGTGGTCATCACGATGATAGCCTACTCTTGCCAGGGTTTGGCTAGGCTTGTTAAATTGTGCGGCCAACTTGTGTGGCCGTGATCGTTTCTGAGGCTGATTTGGACATTCTAGATTTTCCTTAGGGAAATTAAGCATGCTCGATCGGCTAACCCAAGCGCGTCGATGTGAGACTCTCTGCCAGAGAGTGATGTAGCCTGTGTGGGTATTTCATGCATGTCTCAATATTGGCATGGAGATCCATGCTACTCTCCTGAGAGTGAGCACCCATTCGTCATGTCATGTCAATGATGAGAGTTCGACTGAGAACACAACATGGAAAATACTAGGCAAATCATGCATTAATTGTTAATGCTAGTAAAATTCACAGAATATTTGGGATTGTTGTTGCACGCACCATTCTGGGTGAATTTTGTGTATTTATTAAATTGCTTCAAATAAATAAAGTGAAGAGGTTTTTTGCACTCATCACTTCTTAATCAGCTTTCCCTTTGCAGGGTGACAGCACGTAAAAATAATGGTTTTACAATTTTAGCCCTGAACTAAAATCCACCATCAACACCAAGTTATTTCTCTTATTCAATCAGGCTCGCAAATTCCTATTTGTTTGATTGCAGATTGAGTTGAGAAATTGAGATATAAACTCTTTGATATACTTTTCTATAGATTGAGTCTGACTGTCTAGTTGATTCTCTTGAAAGTATATTGGAGTTTGTTTATTCAAATTGTCGAACGAAATATTGGGTGTGGTTGTTAGACCCCCGCTTTTTCACTCACAAACAGATTCCGTGGGTGGTTCAATAACCTCTTGCGATACGTTAACTGAGTCTTTCTTTAGTTTTCGCCTCCCTTAACTCTACTTTGACTCATGTCTTATAGGTTGGATCGCACCAAACACAGATTATTAGATATTTTTGTGTTTGCCTGCTATGATACTAATTGAAAAGACGAGGGTACCAAAATACACCACAATCTTTTTGTTTCAACCTATAAGTCCTCTACCGAATGTGATCATCTATGGACAAAGTCGAGACAATACGACAATTAGGTTCACACTTCGTGTGATCGTCTATGGATACAAGATCTAGACGATACGACAATCAAAGTGTGCTACTTGATAATAGGTTCGGTAATAACCAAACTCTATAGGATCACTATCAAGTATAATGGAGTTAACGTATGTGTATTTTACTTTATTATAATAAATAATTATAATGCAGAAATAAAGGAAAAGACACATCAAGATTTTTTTAACGAGGAAACCGTAAATGCAGAAAAACTCCAAGACCTAGTCCATTTTTGAATACTCTCGGAATTAAGCCGCTATACAAAATCTAAACCAACTTCGTGTAGTTGAGACCAAGCAGACTACCCCTAGATACTTAGTTCCCTCGGTTCCCCAGCGCCTTCGACTTCTAGAGTCACGCACGTGAATAACAAGTCATTTGGATCTTATTCCAAACATCAAAGGAAGAATCTGTTAATTTGGTAACCACTCTAATCAATCTTTGCTACAAGATATAAATGATTTGTTGACAAAGGCTCTTATGTTTAATCTAATAAACTCCTTTGTCTGGTTAGATCAATCTAACTTTAACTACCGAAATAGTCAAATATAAATTCCCACTCAATCAAAATAGATCTCAAAGTGATATATTGAGAATGCCGATCTCATGCAACTTATCAACCGAATAAATATGATTCTAGTTGGATCCCATCCGATCAAGGTTTGTGCACACAATTCACAAGATACGAAAACCAATAAGAAATCTTCTTCGTCTTCAAATCTTCTTTAATCTTCAATAACCTGCACAACGCCACTTGAGTCTTTTGTGATCAATCGCGCACAGAACGGAGTCTGTTAACAATGTATTATCACAAGATGTCTTTAGATCTGACAACAGTTCTAAAGATCTCGTCGGTAATTCGATCTAGTTTAAGTGAATCTTATATCATAAGAGAAGATTCTCAAGAGTAAACAAATTAGGTGCAACCAAAGTTTCAACAACCGTTAGTCGATCAAATCAGTCGAAAACTAATAACACTGCAATTATCTAGTTTCCCACCAACGGTACTCGTGGAGCTTCTTGATCCCACAGAAGTCTTTAAATGAGCGGTCGTAAGAGATTTCACCTAATTAGGATACTTTCCTATCCGAATAGACGTCTCCACCAGAAATAACAAGAAATGAAGTTTGCCTGGCTCTTAGTATAGTTTGCTAGAAATGCAAACTTAGGTATTTATAAACCAAGGATGTTTGGACATCAAGGAATTTCCAAAACCGAAAATATTCTTAAGATTTGCAATGAATGGCAAAATTCGGTTTTCTTAATTCCAATAAATGCTTGTCCAATATTTCCGAAATCTCTAAATAGAAAGTCTCCAATTAGTAAATGCACATTACTAATTTTAATTCTCTACAGATATGCATTAATTACTAGTAATTAAAGCATCTAAAACCAAAAAACTTAATTAAAAATTCTTAATTTATTTCCGCACAAGATTACCTTGAGTACTAAGGAATATCTTTGAACAATAAATGATAAGAGTTACTGCTCGTGTTCAAAGTATGTTGATATCTTTTTCACTGCAAATCCTTATTTCATATTTACATGGATTTGCATTTTGGAATCGCTTATACCACACTTCCAAACAAGTTTAGAATTGGTTCACCTGTATTCCAAGACTACTATGTGATTGATCAAATACCAAATCACATACATGGGTTCAATTGGTTCTACCAATCACTAGGATCGGTTATACCTAATTATGGAAATAGTTGTGATCGGTCACACCAGTCACTAAGATCGGTTACACCAGTTATAAGGATCGGTTCCATCTACACATGGTATTGCTTGTGATCGGTCACACCAGTTACCAGGACCGGTTACCAATTCCAAGGATAGGTCACACAACACTCGTGATCGGTCACACCAATTACTAGGATCGATCACACCAATTACAAGGATCGATCATACCATTACATGGTGATTACTTAGGATCGGTTACACCAATTAATAAAAACCAGTCATACCAAATCATAAGTCAATCATTGTGATTAGTTATACCAAGATACATAACCTAAGTTAAGATCGGTTCTACCATCTCACACATATGGGTCATCCAAATATTTGCAATAAATAACCAGACCAATAAGCCTAATGATTTCCCTTTCGATTCACGAAACAAGTTCATGAATGTACTTCCTTTAAACAAATGTAAAACGTTGTTTTCTAAGATGAAATCTTCACCATAAACCATTCACATAATTATAACAATATATACAAGATTATGTCTATGTCATATCTACGAAGTTAAAAAGATAAGCATTATACTTCGTAGTGTAATTCCCTAATACTATGATCATACTATTATGATCATGTCACATCACTATAGTATTATACAATATGTACAGTATATACAGATTCACAATTATGTTTTCAATATAGCACGACTTGAAAGATACATTGGGAATGAAACAGACAAGTCAATATCACTAACCTCAAGTGGAAGGATTGTGTCGTCATTGTAGTTCGTTATTTCTTCACATTCTTCAGGTCTTCGGAGTAATACTTGTATGTCTCAACATTCCTAGACTTTCTAGTCTAACCTAAATGAAGTTGACTATAGTATTTAATCAAGTGATTCTAGATGAGTTTTGATACTAAAATATGACAACCATACTTGACATACCAACTCTTGGTGAGTTCAACCGAGCTATGCACTAACATATTAAATGCTGAAATAAGTGTTCATCATTTTTTGTTTGATTGCTTGGGGTTTCATGCGATGCTTATAAATTTTTTTGCTGGTGATATGTAGGTTATCTTGATTGCCCTCTTACTTTTGGGGTTGATAGTTATACAACGGCAGGCATGAAAACTCTATAAAAAACTTTGTTTGCATGCTCATTGTTATGAGAGAAGATTTAGAGTCTTGGTGGTACAAGGATAGGTGGGTTGTTGTTAAGCTGAATTTTCAGGTGAAGAGGCTGTGAGAGGAGCTTAATACAACCATGGTAAACAGACCTCTCAACAACAACAAAAATTCACATTGCATGTTCTATAAAATGTCTGAAAGAAAATCAAAGGGATTAAAATGGCAAGCAGGTATACTATTCATTGGCTTCCCATTAAACCTATGTTTGATTCAGCAATATGAGTAAACTTGTTTAGATATTGTATGACGAGTTTGATTCATATGTAGATGATATATATCAAGTGTTAAATATCTCCTTATTGTAATTGCTAACTTGCTAAACGTATGCATTACTATGTGATATCATCTAAATAAGTTGACATAAGGAGTTGCATTTTAACTATGTTATTATGTAGAATATCCGTCTTCCTTAAAACTTGAGATATCTTTTGGTTGTTGTCATTACGATCCCGCGATTTTCGTACCTTTGTTAATTTCATTGACAAAAAGGGGGAGAATTATTTAGTAGTTTCATAATACATACATATGGTTTACGGATCATTATGTAAGGGGGAGTGGATCATTTAAGCATTAGGTTTTACCTATTAAACAAAAGATGTAAGTATTGATTAAGGGAGAGAAATATATCACCGTAGTATTACTTTAGAGTTGAGATACAATTCAACTTTGGAAAAAAGATAATAATACTATGTTTCTGTATAACAACGATTGAGAATATTTGTTTTCAAAAAGTTGTTATCGCTATGGAATCGGTTCTTCAACAACAACGATGTTGAGTTGAACACGTTCAGAATCATTGCAACTTGAAATAACAAAGAGCTCAAGGAGAGTTGTAGAAACCAAGGAAATCAAGAAGACATGGTGGATCGAGGAGTTCATATGTATTAATAGTTGTCACTAAAATTAACAAAGGGAGAGATTGTTAGAGCATTGCTCGGTTGAACTCACAAGTGTTGCTATATCAAGCTTGTTGTCAAATTTAGTTGTCAAAACTATATCTTGATTTCTAGTCTACAATTAGTTAAGTCTCGGTCTAGGATATTGGAGTTTAGAAATGATCCAGTCATCATTTGCATTCTACCGTTTGAAGGCCAAGATCAACCAAAGCTTTTGGAGAATTTCATTACAAAAGGTAAGTGAAGACTGAACCACCTATTTCTAAAGTTATATTCACTTTTCTATCCTTGAGACGATTATCGCATTACTAATTAGACTAGCTTGCATAGACAAGAATTTCGAGTCGAGAACTAATTATTTAGTTCACAAATTTCTCGAAATATAATGACTAAGCTTAATGAACATTTGTTCATACTTGATCAATTTCGATGGAGAACAATTTATTGTTCGGAACCAAATCATGATTCAAGTTTATCATTCAAAAATAGCATGGAACAGTGATATGTGTCATTGATATTATTCAGGAACATTTTGAATTGATTTAGATAAATATAGAACTATTATATTCTGAATACAATAGAATGTTATCAGTTTTACAAACTGAGAAAACTGTTATATGTTTGAAACTATAATACATGTATTCGTACAGGTAATATAGTAGCTAGATATCGACTTTAAGATTTGTGTGATAAGCATACTCGTATGCATATCATGTAAAATCTAATTATTTCGTGATCCGAATAGGTATATATATTCGTATACAAACCATTTTGGAACTGTGATGAGGGAACTGACTTAAAGTATCAAACCGGTATGCGAGACAAAAAGTTCTACGTGTTAGAGCATAGCTCGGTTGAACCCACCAAGCGTTGGTATGTCAAGTTTGGTTTTCATATTTTAGTGAATCAAAACTCATTTAAAGAGTCGCTTGATTATATACTAGAGACAACTTCGTATAGGTTAGACTAGAAAGTCTAGGATTATGAGACATACAAGTATTACTCGAAGACTTGAAGAATCTGAAGAAGTAACAAGCTACAACGACGACATTATCCTTCCTCTTGAGGTTAGTAATATTTTGACTTGAATTATTTCATTCCTAACGTATCTTTCAAGTCCTGCTATATCAAAAACATAACTGCGAAGCTGTGAATGATTATACTCTAGTAGTGAGACATGATCACATGATCATAGTGTTAAGGAATTATGATACGAAGTATAACGCTTATCTTTTGAACTTTTTATATAAGAAATCGACATAATCGTATGAATGCTATTGTGATTATGTGTATGGGTAAAGGTGAAGATTTCGTCCTAGGAAACAATGTTTACATTTGTTTAAAGGAAGTACATTCATGAACTTGTTTTATTATACGAAAGGGAAATCGCTAGGCTTATTGGTATTGTTATTCATTGCGTATCTTTGGATTACTAATATGTGTGAGTTAGTAGAACCGATCATAACTTGTTATGTATCTTAGTAAAACTAGTCACATTGTCTGACTTATGATTTGGTATGACGTTTATTAGTGTAACCGATCCTAAGTAATCGCCTAAGATGGTATGATCTATATTTGTAATTTGTGTGACCGATCCTAGTAATTGGTGTGACCGATCACAAAAGAGTTGTGTAATTGTAGATGGTGGATTTTCGACAAGGGGTAAAATCATAAAACCATAATTATACATGCTCCTGATCCGACAATCAGACGAGTATTGAGGCTCATGTCTCTCATCGAAGCATGAAAGCTCATGCCACAAAAATCTCTGACTGAGAATACTGTCTCTCAAAGTATATGTGGATGTGTAGTCTCTCAGCTAAGGCAACGGCATATCTCATGAATACTGAGCAATTTTAGTAATTACTTCTATATAGAATCGAAAGATTGGACGACTCCTAGTGTAGGATCAGAATATCGCGACATCAATACTTCGCGAGATTAATAAATGACGACATTGCGAGGGAGTCGCAGGTAAGTAAAATAAATGATGCAACGAATGACGAAAGCCAGAACACGAGGAAGATATGAAAATATGGCGAAGTTTAAGAGTGTCGCGAGATTGTATACTTGTACACTTGCGATATTTCGCAAGCCATTCCCGAAAATAAAGGACAGCTTAGCTGTCATCCACTGTGTACTACCCTATATAAAGGGTTGAGTCAGTCTGTTGTGGGGAGAGTTCTTTTTGGAATTATTAAGAAAGTCATTAGGAGAGAGAAAGTTTTAGAGTGATTGTAATTTTATAACTCATTTCTATTTCATATTGTAAAGATTCAAGTATTCAATCAATAGGAATCATAATCATTCATCTTAAAATGTCTTAGTTGTGTATATTCTAGTGAGGGGTGTAGTGTAGGATTTCCTGCAACTACATAATGGCGCTAGAAACAGGGATTGAGTAGAGATCAACCTTGTGAATTGAAAGAATCAGGAGTAACAAGAAAGAAATTTCGTTTAATTTTCAAACAACTTACCGAAATTGAGAAATGGCTAGAAGAAGAATGCATCGAACAGCCAACAACCTGTTAGAAGAAGCGGGAGATTAGCTGGAGAAAGGAGAAATGAAGTAGGTGAACCATCAAGAATAAACGCAAGAGATAGAGAAGAAGGCCAGATTCAACCACCAATTCAACCAGCACCGAATAGAATAATAGATTATGATAGGGTGAGTGTGCATACATGGAGATCGGATTCTATGGAAGAAAGATAAGAAGTGCAACAATTGATAAATAATGGACAAGAGGAGAGAAATCGAGAAGAGATGGGAGAAACAATTCGTGGAAATGAAGAAATCGCAGCATTAGAAGCTTTGAGGCAAACAATACATGAAGAAAGGCGGTTAGAAGCGGAAGAACGTGCAAATTTAACAAGGCAAAACCATGAGTTAAGAATGGAAAATATGAGGTTGCAGAATAGAAGGTCGAGAAGTAATACCAGGTCAAGATCAGGATCGGTTAGAGATGATATGATGAGAACATTACCTGTAGAAAATGTTAATGAAGAAAATCTAGAAAGAGAGCCAAATCTCGGTGAAGGATGCTGCGAAAGAAGGGAAGTGGTGTGTATTCCACATCCTGAGATTTTACAGAATGGCCAAAATGACGGAAATCAAGAAAATAGGCAGCAGAATAGTCCAATTGGTGAAGAAAATCAGGAAGAAGGAAGAAGAATATTGCATGGGAGAGAAACACGGAGGAAACAAAAGGAGATTGAAGATGACATCGAAAAGCATTATATTGAACAAGCGCGTCTAGCTTGCGAAAATGAAAGATTAAGAGTAGAAATGGAAGAACGAGAATTGGAGGAAGCAATTCGGCAGAACAATCATGACAATCGAGAAAGAAGGCGCGAGCAAAATCGCAACAATGGAAATATCAATGAAGAATATGAAAGAATACAAAGGAGAACTGATAGACAACCAAGAAGAGAAAATGATAGATATAATGGTGTGCGAATTCGTGAACGAGATGAAGGAGAAAGTCGCGAGAGAAAGAAGAGAAGAAAATGCTTTGAACAAGAAAATCAAAGTAGACATGAACGCAGAAGGAGAGAGGCAGAGCTAAAAAGACCAATAAATTCGAATTCTGATGTAAATGAACAAATCTTAAGAGAGTTTGCAGAGATGAGAGGAATGTTGAACAATAGAAGGGGAGGAGGAAGAAGACAATTGGATGAGGCCATCGAAGAAGCTGCGAAAACCCCCTTTACACTAGAGGTGCGATTAGGAGGAATACCCCCAAAGTGCAATTCTGGGGTTAACCAAAGATTTTTGATGGAACAACTTGCGCACTACAACACATCAAAGCGTATGTGAGATGTATGCTACAATGGGAAAATCATGACGCTATATTGTGCAAATATTTTGCATCAAGTTTAACAGAGAAGCACCAAATGGTTTGAGGGTTTACCAAGAAACACAATCACGTCATTCAACCATTTACAAGCTATATTCTTAGGGGCATATATAAGTAACAACTCCTCGCGACCAGGAATTGAAGATGTATTTGGGCTGAAACAAAGAGTTGGCGAAAGTTTGAGACACTTAACTGTGAGGTGGAAGACAATGTGCAGCGAAATGGCTTTGGACGAGTGGATGAAAGATATCTTATTCTATCATTCATAAACGCTATGTTCGCAACCAATTTGTTATATATTCAAATTTTTAGAGTCAAGAATACAATTACAATGACTGAGTTGCGAGAACTTCAGGGAATATATTTCTCTAGAGGAAAGGCAAAATGAGATGGAATCATACCCGATTGCGAATACAAATTCAAATCTCACGAACGCAAGCTTATTACCCAAATTGATAAACACAAGAGCGAGCACTTCGCAAGGAAACAAGAAAGGATAATAAATGATGGACAAGGGCAACAAGAAAGGATAATAGATGATGGACAACCAAAGATAGTAGCTATGGGAAGTCGTGATCAAGAAGAATTTGAAAGGGAAAGAAACTACTACAACCGCGGCAGCAATAACAAAATTCAAAGACTTGATCATCCACAAGAAACTTATGGAGGTCGAAGGCAGAATTATCATGGAGGACAGCGAAGTCACAAAGTAGTATGGGAGGAAATCAAAATGCCACCACTAAATACTAGTATGGAAAAAAATATGGGAAGCTATACTCTTGATGGAAAACATACCCATGCACCATGGAACATGGGAATGAACCACCACCAAGTGATAGAAGTCACGAGTTACATTCTTACCACCGCTTTCATGGACACCTAACAAATGACTACGAAATATAAAAAGTCAAACAAAGGGGAAAGAAACATTCGTAATAGAAGTTGGAGCGAAAGCTAAAAACTTGTTTTGCAACTCCATTGTACATTCATATCGAACAATTGAAGATTTTCATGATAATGTTCTCAGTAGGGTTTTTGCGAGGGATGCTGATAATAGAGAAGTGATGAACATCGCGAAGACATCGCAGTTAAAAGAATGACAAATGCAAATTATTTCTTTCACTACAGAAGAGATTCCTGAAGGCAGAGATACGCATGATATCCCATTGGTCGTAAAATTGGAAATTAATCCAAAACCTGTAGATGGCGAAGATGATGAAGCAGAAAATTCCTGGGCGATCAATAGAATCTTAATTGATACGGGGAGCTCACTAAACATTCATTTTTATCATACTTACAAGACTATCGGTGGGAAGGATGAAGAGTTGATACCTTCGACGTATAAAATATATGGTTTCAATGGCACAGCGAATAAGCCTAAAGGAAAAGTTCATATGAGAATACCCTTGCAAGGATTATCAACTGAAATTTTGTTTTGTGTAGTCGATGTGGAATCCCCTTATAATGTATTGATCGGAAGGCCATGGTTGCACGAAATTCTGGGTGTAGCGTCGACTTATCATCAGTGTATAAAGTTTCCTCATCCTAGCGGTGTTGGAGTTATAAAGGGAGACTGGATGGAAGGACAAAAATGCTATGAGATTGATGTGGAGAGTTGCGAGGAAAGAGCTGCAAAAAGAAAGGGCTGGAAGCAAAATATAAAAGATGAACAAAGAAGAGAAAGGTTGATGGTGGATACCATAGATACAAGAGGTGAAGATACAATGCGAAGCAAGTGCATGAAAACAATGAAAATCATGATGGAAAGGAATCATTAAGAGGTTTGAATGGTGTAGAGGCAGAGAGCAAAGAGGAGCAAAAAGTGTAAGAAATGAATAATCATTATTATCAAAATCAATGATAAAGGCATATCAAGAGTAAGAGGAAGAAACAATAATTGAAGAAGAAATACGCGAGATTCTCGCCATCAAGAATGTATGAAAATCCGATTGAAGAATTGAAAAACAAAAATGAATAAACAATGCAAGATTGTGCGATAGCTTCGCAAACAAAATAACAAGAGAAAACCAAAAATGAATGATTAAATGAATTAACAAAAATGAAAGAGTGAGTGAATGGGACGAACCTTTATGGCGTACACCCTAGTTCGCGAATGATATTTCGCAAGAGGCAAATGTAAGACCTAAAGTGCGTCATATAAGGGGGTATCTCTTGACATGGCTCGGGAAAAGGTTACACCGCCCTGGGAACCCGAGTCATGAAAATTTGGGGCCCATGAAAGTCTATCCTGGAGAGATACCTTGGATTTCCAACTATATATATAAGGTTATACCACAGTTGGACGCCCGAGGGTCTCTTCCAAGGAGTCGTTGTATGCTCAAGGCGCCGAGGTACACGGGTTGAGCCAAGAGTGCAGGGACATTTGAAGTGTCTCGGCCATTCTTGGCAAGTCTTGGCACATGCTGCACTCGGCCCGAAGAAAACTCCACTTAGGGTGCGGTCTCGTAACCATAAACCCTATAGGTATAAGGGATAAGAGGTTGCGAAAACAACTGGTTGTTGATTAAGACCGGATGGGAGGAGCTAGTCTTGTATGGCCGATGTACGCCTCCTTGAAGGGGCAACCGGGGAGATGATAAGGGCGGCACCCTCCATTAGGGAGCTGATAAGTGTCACAAGACGGCAATGTCATGGGGCTTTATATTCGCAAGAACATTTAGGCATGTCATATTGTCGCAAATGAAATATTCTCTGCAGAGGCAAAAATACTAAAAAAAAGACAAGATCAATGGGTCATTACATGAAAGTGTAAGGACGCCCTGCGATCTTGTCGCAAGACGTCAATGTCATGGGATTTTATGTTCGCAAGAATATTTAGACCTGTCATATTGATGCAAAATGAGGGGTGGCAAAATAAGACCTTTAACTAGGAAGGCAAAATAAGACCACACAAAAACAATGATAAGGCAAGTTCAATGGGTCATTACATGAAAATGTAACGACGTCCTGCGATTTTGTCGCAATGATGAATTTCAACATAAATGATGATAAGATAACACAAGAAATTGAGTAAGCAAACAAGCTTGCGAATACGATTATATTTCTTCATTTATTTGTGGAGAATCAGCAACAGCAGTTGCAAAATTAAGAAGTATCATTACTTAAAGATTGTCGACTTAATTTCTCTCATGTGAAAATAAATAACAGAGGCAAGTATGGGAATGATTAGAATAAAAACTTGTTATTTATTTTCATATGATAGATTTATAGTAAGAGATTACAAAATGGAAGGTTAGAAGGATAAATGTACAAGTATCACAAGAAGAGAAACTTATTCTTCTTCATCAGATTCTTTATCAGATTCTTCTTCTTCGCTTACATCACTATCAGAGACATCTGAGCAACGCATATTTTCAGGAATTTCATCGAGAAGACAAGAATATGAAGAAAGAGGAATGTTGTGATCATTCCAAATCTTTTCAATAGTTTGGTTGCGAAAACGAACAGCATCATTATTGAAATTCTCCACAGTAGTTTGAAGTTGCTTCTTCATCTTAGAATATTTGTCATTGCGAAGAGAGAAGTCTTTCGCAAGTTGTGCTTTCTCATATTCAAGTTCCTTGATTCTAGTTTGAAACCTCTTCTCAGATTCTGCTAACAAATGACAATTAGTTAGCAGCTTAATAACAGTTTTATAGAAAAGAAGCGGAAAAATAATGAAGAACAAGAAACAACCTTCTCTCAATCGAAATCATATCTTTAACCAAGGCAAAGATGCTCAGCATGAAGACTGACGCTAACACCTAAGTTATTTCTGGCGTTATCTAGAACCTTCGCAGCCCAAGCGAATTCATCATCATTATTTATGACAAGAAGTGAACGAATTTGATTTTCTCGCTCATTAAGTATGGCATTCTGGCGAAGGGATTCATCTCGTTCAATTTGGACTTCAAGAATAGTTTTTTGGAATTTCGCTAATGCTTGAGCCCCTTGATTAGCAATGCGATCCTTATCATCTATAAGGCTGCTAATTTTCTTCCTTAGAATATTATTATTATCCTGAGAGCTAAGATAAAAACGTTTAAATCGGTTGGCTAAACCTAAACTAGATCTATGTTCAATTTCTAAAAGACGAAATTTGGTTCGAAGTTCATTTAATGAGAGGGAATTAATCTTGTTTGAAGAACTACTTAAAGATTCATTAAGGTGAGCGAGAAGAGCATCATCATCCATAGGTTCAGGGAATGAATGGAGAAGGATGGCTTCGTCAGAAAGATTATAAATGTCTTCGAAAATGATGAGTCAGGCAAAGAAAAATAAATGGCAAAGTAGAAATGAAGAAAAGAAGAGGGTGTTATACCATAAAGTTGCTGATTAGCACTTTGAAGAGTAGATATTTTGTCCTTTTGGGAAGAAGACTCAACTTCCAATTGTTGAATTTTTTCATCCTTCTTGCGAGATGACGCAACTTCAATTTCTAGTTCTTTGATTTTCTCTTTAAGTTGAAGATTTTTCTTTTCAAGATTGTTGCGCCTTTTCTCTAGGTCTGAGGCAACAACAAAGGAAGCTCTCCCAGACTATAAAGAAAGGTAAAGAAATTGTTAAGATAAGGTTTATAATTGAGATTACAGAGAAATAAAGAGATATGAACATACCAAAGCACTGAGTGCATTTAAGAAGCTGGGAGTCATTGTTCGGGAAACCCCGCGAAAAGAATCATTATCCACTAGCAGGGGAGCATCGCAAATATTAGCGAGAGCTTCGCAAGTAGCAGATAAATGATCATCTCCCAATCCTTGCATAGAATCGGAGAAGACACTAGACAATTGCGCCATAGCAGACTCGATCGAATGATTCTCCTTTACAGAAGAAGTATCAACCTCATTTTCATCTTCGTCAGAACTCTCGCTGGTTTGGGAACTAGAACGAGAAGAGGGATGGATTTTCCGTTTTTTAGAAGATGGAGCAGAAGATTTATCCTTGCGAAGAGTGATTTTATTCTTTCCCTTAACCTTCGCAGCTTCGGGAATGTTAATTTCTTCAACAACCTTCGCACACGAATGAAGATAAGAAACAGAGGCAACAATATTTCTTACTTCATCCGTGATTGATCGGAGTATCGCCAGAGTACTCGCCTTTGGACGTCTTTTATAACTCTTTTTCAATTTGGCAATCTGAAAATTTTACAAGCCTAGTAAATATAAGAGGAAGGAAATATCGTAATGCAAACCTGAAATAGGAAGTATACCTCTTTTGCCTTCTCGGGCCACTTAAATTCCCAAGGATGATAGTTTGCAAGATTTGCAGGGAGTGTATGAGAACCTGCAATATAAGGTCCGCTCAAAAATAGAGGAACAACCCACCACTTATCATCTTTAGAGTACCGAGGAACATTATTTTTGCCCGAGTGCCAGTCAATATCTTGCATAAGCAGCTTATCACTGGAAATATTATCTTTTCTCTTCAATCGAGCACCCAAATGAGATTTATCATTTCTCATATTTATTACTTCATAATTTTCAAAAAAATTTTCTACAAGATACTTCTCGGTGAATATTTCTAAATTTGCGAATCTAGGATCTTTGACATCATCAGGATATAAAGATCCCTTACCAGCGCCACGGTTGGCGAATTCAAGTATTAGATGGATGCAATCACCTCTTAGTTGATAAATAGCTCGCGAGAATTTCTCATGAGCAAGAATTTCATAGAATAAAGGCATCTCGGGATTGTAGAGAGGAATGGAAAGGCCTGCGAGGATTTTACCTAGCGAGATTATGATTTTCTGATCATCACACTGATGATCAGAAAACAACTTTGCAGAAAGTATAGATGAAGATTCTTGATCAGGAATGGTTGATAGGATGAAGCCCTTCTCTTGTAAATTCTTTTGAGCTTCATTAAAAAGGGGTTTATATATACGACCAAGTGAAGCCATTTTTAGAGTATGGGAATGATTAGAGAATTGAAGATCAAGAGAGAGAAAGAAGGGAAGATTTACAGTAGCAGAAACGCAGATGCGGAGGAAGAAAGTTGAAGAAAAGTTGCAGAGAGAAAATAAAAGAGAAGAAGAGAAGGGTGAGAAAACTATATATAGAGAGAAGAATCCTCGATAAAACAAATGCATTTAATGCGAGATGGGACGTGAATGGTCAAGAATAAACGGTTGAAAGAGACATGTCAAGAAAAGAGTGGAAGAAGAAACATCTGTAATAAATTCCGTGTAAAAGTACGGGAGTGAAACAGATAAAGATGAACAATTGCGGCATTTCAAAATATTGGTTCTCATGACATTCTCTTCTTCGCAGAGAAGACATGAGAAGAGGCAATGTAGGGGCAGAATATCGCGACATCAATACTTTGCGAGAGTAATAAACGACTACATTGCGAAGGCGTCGCAGGTAAGAAATATAAATGACGCAATAGATGACGAAAGCCAAAATGTGAGAAAAGTGTGAAGACTTGGCAAGATTTAGGAGTGTCGCAAGGAAAAACGTTTATAACACTCGCGACACCTCGCGAGTTATTCCCGAAAATAAAGGACAGCTTAGCTGTCATCCACTGTGTATTACCCTATATAAAGGGTTGAATTAGTCTGTTGTGGGAGAGTTCTTTTTGAATTGTTAAGCAAGTCATAAGGAGAGAGAAAATCTAGAGTGATTGTAATTTCTTTAGATCTGATATATCCATCCTTGTAAACATTTCGAGAAGATTATCAATAAAAGTATATAATTAGTCATCTTCCAATGTGTTAATTAAGCAAATTCTAGTGAGGGGTGTAGTGTGGGATTTCCTGCAACTACATATGCGCTAGAAACAGGGAATGAGTAGAAGATCAACCTTGTGAATTGGAAGAATCAGGTGTAACAAGAAAGAAATTTCGAATAATTCTCAAAAATTTACTAAAATTGAGAAATGGCTAGAAGAAGGAATGCATCAGAACAACCAACGATTGTAAGGAGAAGTGGGAGATTAGCTGGGGAAAGGAGAAATGAAGTAGGTGAACCATCAAGGATAAATGCAAGAGATAGAGAAGAAGGTCAAATTCAACCGCCAATTCAACCACCAGTTCAACCAGTACCGAATAGAGTAGTAGATTATGATAGGGTAAGTGTGCATGCATGGAGATCAGATTCTGTGGAAGAAAGAGAAGAAGTGCAACAATTGATAAATAATGAACAAGAGGAGAGAAATGGAGAAGAAATGGGAGAAACAGCTCATAGAAATGAAGAAATTGTAGCATTAGAAACATTGAGACAAACAATACATGAAGAAAGGCGTTTAGAAGCAGAAGAACGCGCAAATTTAACAAGGCAAAACCACGAATTAAGAATGGAAAATAGGAGGCTGCAAAATAGAAGATCGAGAAGTAATAACAGATCAAGAATCTTCGCGAAACATTACCGCGAAAACGTTAATGAAGAAAATTTGGAAAGGGAATTAAGTTTTGGCGAAGGAGGTCGTGAAGGAAGAGAAGTAGTAGAAGACCGTTATATTCCACGTCCGAAGATCTACAGAATGGTCAAAATGACGGAAATCAAGAAAATAGGCAACGTCGGGCGTAATGATCCAATTAATGAAGAAAATCGGGGAGAAGGAAGAAGAATATTACTTGGGAGAGAGACACGAAGGAAACAAAAGGAAATTGAAGATGACATTGAAAAACATTATATTGAACAAGCGCGTTTAGCTCGCGAGAGGGAAAGATTGAGAGCAGAAATGGAAGAACATGAATTGGAAGAAGCAATTCGGCAGAACAATCATGACAATCGAGAAAGAAGGCGCGAACAAAATCACAACAATGGAAATATCAACGAAGAATATGAAAAAGTACAAAGGAGAATTGGTAGACAACCAAGAAGAGAAAATGATAGATACAATGGTGTCCACATTCGCGAACGAGATGAAGGAGAAAGTCGCAGAGAAAGAAGAGGAGAGAATATTGAACAAGAAAACCAAGATAGGCGTGAACGCAGAAGGAGAGAAACAGAGCTAAAAATACCAATGAATCCAAACACTGAGGTAAATGAACAAATTTTAAGAGAATTGGCGGAGATGAGAGGAATGTTGAATAGTAGAGGAGGTGGAGGAAGAAGACAATTGGATGAGGCAATCGAGGAAGCTGCAAAAACCCCCTTTACTTTAGAGGTGCAGTTAGGTGGGATACCCCCAAAATGCAATTTACCTGCGTTAACCAGCATTTTTGATGGAACAACTTGCGCAATACAACACATCAAAGCGTATGTAAGATGTATGTTACAATGGGAAAGTCATGACGCTATATTGTGCAAATATTTCGCATCAAGTTTAACAGGGAAGCACCAAGTGGTTTGAAGGTTTACCAAGAAACACCATCACGTCATTCAACCATCTACAAGCTATATTCTTAGGGGCCTACATAAGTAACAACTCCTCGCGACCAGGAATTGAAGATGTATTTGGGCTAAAACAAAGGGTTGGCGAAAGTTTAAGACACCTAACTGTGAGATGGAAGACGATGTGTAGCGAGATGGCTGGAAGAGTAGATGAAAGATATCTCATTTTATCATTTATAAACGCTATGTTCGCAACCAATCTGCTATATATTCAAATTTTTAGAGTCAAGAATACAATCACGATGACGGAGTCACGAGAACTGCAAGAGGAATATATTACTTTGGAAGAAAGGCAAAATGAGGTGGAGTCGTACCCGATTGCGAATACAAGTTCAAATGTTTGCGAATGCAAGTTTGTTACCCAAATTAATACACACAAGTGGCGAGTACCTCTCAAGGGCAGCAAGAGAGAGTGATAAATGATGAACAACCAAAGTTAGTAGCCATGGGAAGCCGAGATCAAGAAGAGTTTGAAAGAGAAAGAAACTACTATAACCGTGGCGGCAATAACAAAATTCAGAGACTTGATCATCCGCAAGAAACTTATGGAAGTCAAAGGCAGAATTATCATGGAGGTCAGCGACGTCACAGAGTAGTATGGGAAGAAATCAAAATGCCACCATTAAATGCTAGTGTGGAAAAAATCTGGGAAGCTATACTCCTGATGGAAAACATACCCGCACCATGGAACATGGGGAATGAACCACCACCAAGTGATAGAAGTCACGAATTCTGCTCTTACCACCGTTTTCATGGACATATGACAAATGACTGCAGAAACATAAAAAGAATCATCCTTAGAATGATTGATCAAGGGAAGCTGAATCACTTGATGCGTGTCGTAACCACAACAAATTAATTAATACTTTACTACCTAATTAACAAGTAATATAGGGTAGTCAAGGTCGATCCCACGAGGAGCACGAGATTCTAGTTGTAAAAGTTGTCACGAAAGGGGGGTGTAAAAAGCAAAATAAAAATAAACAAAGCAATTGAAATCGAAAGTTGAAAGATGAAAGCAATATGAGAGACAAGATCAAGGAATTCTTCTTCGTTGCGAAATAATGAATCAAGTTATGTTCTTTTCCACTTGTTATTAGTCACAGATTATCACCAACCGTAGGATAGCAGGTCCGCTTAGCTAGCCCCAAAATCCCTAATTTCACCGAGTAACAGTCCGCTTAGTTATCGATTCTATTCAAAAGAACCACCTTGAGGTCCGCTTACAAGATGTAATTCCCCAGAATGCATTAAGATTTATGAATTTAGGTTTAGTACTAGTAGTTAAACTCGGTTCGCTTGGTTCACTTTCTAGCGTTGTTTCTACACACAATTGCTCCACGGAATCCCTCCGCAAGGTCTCGTGTTTGCTACTTATGTAAAGAGTCAAGAAACGATTACTTATCTCCTAACTTTCACTAGCTTTAGATTAAACTAACAAATCAATTTAGCATGCATTCTAAACAATCTATCAATCAATCATGAATGTCTTTAAGATCACTCCTATTAGTAAAAATAAACGATAATCATGTGAAAAACCTCAAGATAGAATTAAAACAAAAACTCAAATCATATTAAGAACTAGGAATTCATCCTCAATCAATAAAATTAACTACTCATGTTAAAAGAGTTCACACAAAGAATAAGAAAAGAAAAGAATTGTGTGTGTAGAGATGTGTGTAAAAAGATATGTAGAGAGAGGTGTGTAGAAGTTGTAGAAAACTTCTCTATTTATAGGCTTCAATATTCTCCAAATCTTCCAAGGAATAGAATCCTTTTCCTTTTGCAATTCAATTTCCAATTCCAAGCTTTTCTCAACTCTTCCACCTTCTCTTTCCAAATTTGAGTCCAATTCTCCATCCAATTCCTAGCCCAAGTCTTCATACCCATGAGAGAAGTCCATAGAAAATTCTGGAATTTTGCTCGCCGGAAAACTGGGATTATGGCCTAATTTGGCCGAAACGTCGCCGCCACTGAAATTTCTCCGTCGAGAGAATATTCGACGGAATATTCCGTCCGGTCCACCGTTAGGACTAACGGTCAAAAGGTCAAACCGTCACCAAACCGTTAGTCGGTCAAGGAGTGAGTCATCGAGTCGAACCGAGTCGGCTAGCTAACTCGGCTGACCGGTCCTAGCTGTGCCACTTTGCACAGCCAACTGTTTGCAAGACAATCATTGTGCATGACCAGCCATCATGGCCCCAGGCTATTCCATCCATCTCAACTCGCACCGAATAACTCACAAGCAAAGCATTAATAGCCCGCAGCTCACTTGTCTCAAAGACCACCTTCATCTCGGGCCACTGCTCCCTAGCCAAGCACAACCACTTTACCCCAGAATTACACTATCACAGCCTCTCCCTGTAATCTGCTACATTCCCTGCAGCTCTCAATGCTAGCTCATGCCTGCAACTCATATTTCAACAATGTGCCAGGCTAAGTCATTTCAGTTCTCCCATATCCTGCTCTGTGCAACATCAGAGACACATTCTATAATTTTGCTCAACAGCTGCAATCAAAACTTGTAATTCCAACTGCAATTTCTACTCCAGCTTGCCCTGCAAAACACAAATCCAATAACAGCCCCAGTTTCAAAACCATGTCATGGTACTTCCATTTGCATCTGTTATACCTCCTTCTCAGTCATTACAATGACCACCATCTTCTGTTCTTCTTCAGTCGATAGCTCACTACCTCCAACCTTCCCTGTAAATTCATCTTTGAATCAACAACAACAGGTTTTTCTCCACCTGAAACTTTCACTACAATATCTGCTCTCAAACTTCAACAATGCAACTTCAATGAACTTATACACAAACCCCGCATCCATCTCGGACCACCAACACTACTGTGTAACTCAACTCACTCTCTGATCTCAACAACAACATCGATTTCAATCCAGCTGCAGCTTCACATCTTCCTGTCAATCTTCAACTCAGCTCAATTCTTTAAGCCAGAGAACTCCAGTATCTTGAGCTCAATTGAATTCCAACAGCTCTACCAATTACCACCACCATCAATTGCTCAAGAAGACCCAATTTCTTCTTCTTGTCTCCGTTTCAATTTCACTTCTCCATTTGAGCAGCTCATTACATATCAATAAATAAGCACCATCTCTCGCTGAGCTCTATCTCTCATTCAATTTCTCGGCCAACCCATTTCCCGATTCCATCATTGAGATCTCTACAAATGAATTCCTTCATCTCTGAGCTTTCATTCTTCTCGTCGCTCAATCAACACCACTGACGCAGCTTTCATCCATCTAACCCGATCGATCTCTTCAACTCATATTCCCGATCTGTTCTCGATTCACAAAGATCTCCCCGAGCTTCACAAATCCCCGAGTCGACTTCATCCTCCTTCCAATCGATCTCTCTCAACATCAACACCTATTAATCACAAGACCTCATTCTTCAAGAAGAATCGTGCATCTTCCTCACAAAGAACAATCCATCATCCTCGATTCTCTCTCGATTAATGCAAAGCCAATTTGTGGCATTTTCTTTTCTAACTCTCGGGTGAAGAATGATTGAAGAGAGAAATAACTCTCCTCGATTTAGGTTTAAGTTAAATGGGGCGGGTATGGATCCGGCACGGGTATGGGTCTACGGGTTTAGGGTGTGGGTGGATTCGGACACCCACCATTAGTACACCCAAAATGTGCTATTTTCACTCCCTTCTTTTGGATAAGGGACACCTCTTTGACCTCCCCTTAACCTTGGCTGGGCTCCATATAGTATTCCCTCCTTCGTGAAATGACAATTTTACCCTTTTGCTCAAATTGAGTGATTTCTTCTTCTTTTTCTCCGTGCGACTCCAAAGTAGCTACAAAACTCAAAACAAGCGTAAAATACATAATTTACAAGAAAAATAGCAAAGAAAGCATAAACTACTAGATAGTAAATTAGGTGTATTCTACACCTATCAAATTCCCCCACACTTAGACTTTGCTAGTCCTCGAGCAAATCAAACTAAAAACTCACAACTTCAAAGCGTTCAAGCGTCCCAAGCATCCAAAGAGCTATGAGGACATAGAGTTTCTGCATGCTAGTAATGAGAAGTTAGAAATACTAAGGAACATATTCTCATTCTTAAATGTTGAGTGAGAAATAACCACACCATAATGAGAGAATGCGTGTTTGAGAAACGATCAATAAGCATTTCGCCTCGACTTACGCCTCACCAAATAGGATTTTATGATAATTGCACTCAAAAAGACGGCTTTTTATGGTTCTCACATGTGTGCAGGTAGGAATGAAGAGAGAATTCCTGCAACACGTTGAATGGTGGGAAGGATAACCTCCGAAATATTTTTAAAAACCCACATCTTTTAATATTTTGAAAAACCATTTTTCTGACGATCTCTAAGAAAGGAAATCAACCATTTATATCGAGGATGAGATTACTTACTTACCTTCACA
Source organism: Papaver armeniacum (assembly GCA_023531295.1). Taxonomy (NCBI): domain Eukaryota; kingdom Viridiplantae; phylum Streptophyta; class Magnoliopsida; order Ranunculales; family Papaveraceae; genus Papaver; species Papaver armeniacum. The sequence goes on along the minus strand of JAJJWW010001567.1, from coordinate 101,264 downwards.
TCCGATCGCCAATTATGATAACACCACTCTCACGGCATCCAATAGAAACGTCTTCCGCTCCTCGTCTTTAACTTCTTGATCTTCGTCTTTGGTTTCAACTATTGATGATAAACCCTTGAATTTCATAAATCCTTAACAATTTGTAACTCTTTTTACCTTAAAAATCCTTGTCGCTTGAAACTTTCTTATATATTTTCCTTCCCCACGGCTTAAACAAAACAAATATTTCTCTTGTTTTTCTCTTTTTTTTTTTTTTTTTTTTTTTTTTCAATTCAATTTTTTTTTTTTTTTTGAACTAAGAGAAATTAAATACAAAAATAAACCATGGCCGTGGGAGAAGTATTTTACCGCTTGATTCTTCACAACTTGTATCGTCTTGAAATCATAAACTTCAAAAATTCTCACCTTTTGATTTTCTTCGCTTTCATGAATAAGTCTTCATACTTAAATATAAAATTACCTCATTGTATTGTAAGTCCTCAACATATATGTGAATTCCGCTCATTTGTATGTTGCTTTACTTGAATTTGAAATTTGCTCTTTTTCTCATTTCGTTGCTTATAAACCTTAAACTTTTCCAACTTTCCTTGTAGATTTTGATGTCGCTCCTTGTTGATGATGAGAGTGTTTCTATGGATCCGTTGTTGTCGAGAGAGAGAATGATGCTAACTGCAAATCGAACTACAAGAAGGAAGCTTTCATCTATGGACATCACCCTCATGATTGACAAAATTAGCACTCAAGAGATCAAAGAGTAGTGCTTCTATTGGTGGGAGGTTGGGTAGCTCACCATTCTACCCGGAATTTACGTACGGTGACACACACTCAAAAGAAGCTCTTTAGTAGATGGAAAATTTCTGGTCGGTGCCTCTCATGATATGAATACGGGTAGTCTCCACTAATGATTGATCAGCAACTCTAATAACGCACTTCTCCCTGCACCAAATTCGCATCACCGGCATGATTAAATCCATTATTTAACACTCTAACAAATAAGAAATCCGAATGTAGTTCTCTAACATTTCCAAGTTCAATTATGTCGGTCAAAATCTCTATGTAAACATACCTAGAAGTATGCTAGTGAATCTAAAATCTTTAAAAGTTGGAATTTTTATGTAAAACTTTTTTTTTTTTTTTCAAAATTTTTTAATTTTTTTGTAATTTTTGTTTGAAAAACATGCTTAACCACTCCCCCACACTTAAACCTTACATTGTCCTCAATGTAATTGAATCCTCCTAGTAAAGTCAAGGTGGGAAATTTTAACATGATAAGAAACAAGAAAAAGCAAAAAGATAAGAAATACAACACCGATGGGTTGCCTCCCATTAAGCGCTTGTTTTAAAGTCGACGGCCCGACTTAGCTCTTGCAAGATTCATTCCCCATATACTAACAATCAAAATTTGAGGATCCACCCATAATACTGTTTTGAAAAAAATAACTCCATACAAATATTAGCACAAGAAAAAAATAGTGAAATTATCGCTCGATAGAAATTTCCCCACACTTATTCTCGTCCACACTCGGAAGTGTATAAAGAACATAGAATTCGGGAACTTCCATGTATTCCTCTTGGCAAACCTGCATAGTGTTAGCATCAAGTGTTTCCAATGGTGGATATTTAGAAACAAAATCATCCAAAAATACTTTCGAAGCACATACATTCAAACCAATAAGAGGTAAAGGAGGAGAATCAATAGGCAAAGGGTTAGACAAACCTTTCAAAAATTCTTGTATTATAGAATCCTCTTCATCCTTAAAAAATTCGAGTGAACTACTTACCTCATGTATATCGTGGTCCTCTATTAAACCTTGCAACCATTCTTCGTCGTTTTCTACCTTAACCATAGTCTCGGTATCATCATAATCATTAGCAAGTTCAATTGGGTCTTCCACAAAATCAATGAATGTGGTTTCATCCTCTATAATCATCTCTTCAACATTCTCATCATCGAATCGGGCCATTCACTAAAGTGATTCTCATCGGTATAGATTGTATGATCTTCTTGTGCGGGTGTTACTTCGTTTACAACAATAGGTAAGTCACACCCAATCTCCTCCTTTTGAATAGGTGAAGGATCGTTATTATGATCCTGAGTTGGAATAACTTCCTCATTGTCGGAACATTCATACACTTCCGCGGACTCCCATCTTTCCTTAAGAAATTTTTGCCAAGCAATAAATGCATCTTCCTCAAGCTCGTCCTTTTGAATAGGTGATTGATCATTATTAAGATCAAGGCTTGAGTAATCTACACTAGCGTCATCAAAAGTCTCCAAAGGTTTATTAATTTGTTCGTATATTTTCTCCGAATTCCTTTGAATTTCTCGATGTGATTCTTGCATCTTTTGTTGAAGATGTTGAAGATCCCCAATCATGGCCAACATCTTATCTGCAAAACTAGAGAATTTCTGATCATAAACAAAACTATCCTCCCATCCTTGCGATTGTCCACTTACATACCCGTCATAAGGTTGTTGATATGTATGAGAATATCCATAAGGTTCTGTAGGAATTTGATCATAGCCAAAAGATTGGTTTTGATTGTATCCTATGGATGGTTGGAAGTTGCCATAATGTTGAGGTTGAAAACCGTATTGAATGTTGTAATATGCTTGCTCTTGTCCACCGTACATGGGAAACCGATACCTGAAATAAGATTTAAAAACCAAGTTAGATACGGAATAGAATCCAACAAAGCAAGAATAAAGCAAAAAGAAAAATAAAAACAACTAAAATCATCCGCTGCTCCCCGGCAGCGGCGCCAAAATTTGATGCGTGTCGTAACCACAACAAATTAATTAATACTTTACTACCTAATTAACAAGTAATATAGGGTAGTCAAGGTCGATCCCACGAGGAGCACGAGATTCTAGTTGTAAAAGTTGTCACGAAAGGGGGGTGTAAAAAGCAAAATAAAAATAAACAAAGCAATTGAAATCGAAAGTTGAAAGATGAAAGCAATATGAGAGACAAAATCAAGGAATTCTTCTTCGTTGCGAAATAATGAATCAAGTTATGTTCTTTTCCACTTGTTATTAGTCACAGATTATCACCAACCGTAGGATAGCAGGTCCGCTTAGCTAGCCCCAAAATCCCTAATTTCACTGAGTAACAGTCCGCTTAGTTATCGATTCTATTCAAAAGAACCACCTTGAGGTCCGCTTACAAGATGTAATTCCCGAGAATGCATTAAGATTTATGAATTTAGGTTTAGTACTAGTAGTTAAACTCGGTTCGCTTGGTTCACTTTCTAGCGTTGTTTCTACACACAATTGCTCCACGGAATCCCTCCGCAAGGTCTCGTGTTTGCTACTTATGTAAAGAGTCAAGAAACGATTACTTATCTCCTAACTTTCACTAGCTTTAGATTAAACTAACAAATCAATTTAGCATGCATTCTAAACAATCTATCAATCAATCATGAATGTCTTTAAGATCACTCCTATTAGTAAAAACAAACGATAATCATGTGAAAAACCTCAAGATAGAATTAAAACAAAAACTCAAATCATATTAAGAACTAGGAATTCATCCTCAATCAATAAAATTAACTACTCATGTTAAAAGAGTTCACACAAAGAATAAGAAAAGAAAAGAATTGTGTGTGTAGAGATGTGTGTAAAAAGATATGTAGAGAGAGATGTCTAGAAGTTGTAGAAAACTTCTCTATTTATAGGCTTCAATATTCTCCAAATCTTCCAAGGAATAGAATCCTTTTCCTTTTGCAATTCAATTTCCAATTCCAAGCTTTTCTCAACTCTTCCACCTTCTCTTTCCAAATTTGAGTCCAATTCTCCATCCAATTCCTAGCCCAAGTCTTCATACCCATGAGAGAAGTCCATAGAAAATTCTGGAATTTTGCTCGCCGGAAAACTGGGATTATGGCCGGAATTTGGCCGGAAAACGTCGCCGCCGGCCACCTGGAAATTTCTCCGTCGAGAGAATATTCGACGGAATATTCCGTCCGGTCCACCGTTAGGACTAACGGTCAAAAGGTCAAACCGTCAGTCAAACCGTTAGTCAGCGGTCAAGGAGTGAGTCACTGAGTCAGAACCGAGTCAGCTAGCTAACTCGGGCGACCGTCCTAGCCAGCCACTTTGCACAAAGCCAACCACAAGCAAGACAATCATTGTGCATGACCAGCCCATCATGGCCCCGGCTATTCCATCCATCTCAACTCGCACCGAATAACTCACAAGCGGCATTAATGTTCAGGCTCACTTGTCTCAAAGCACCACCTTCATCTCGGGCCACTTTTGCTCCCTAGCCAAGCACAACCACTTTACCCCGGCATTACACTATCACAGCCTCTCCCTGTAATCTGCTACATTCCCTGCAGCTCTCAATGCTAGCTCATGCCTGCAACTCATATTTCAACAATGTGCCAGGCTAAGTCATTTCAGTTCTCCCATATCCTGCTATGTGCAACATCAGAGACACATTCTATAATTTTGCTCAACAAATTGCAATCAAAACTTGTAATTCCAACTGCAATTTCTACTCCAGCTTGCCCTGCAAAACACAAATCCAATAACAGCCCAGTTTCAAAACCATGTCATGGTACTTCCATTTGCATCTGTTATACCTCCTTCTCGGTCATTACAATGACCACCATCTTCTGTTCTTCTTGGTCGATAGCTCACTACCTCCAACCTTCCCTGTAAATTCATCTTTGAATCAACAACAACAGGTTTTTCTCCACCTGAAACTTTCACTGCAATATCTGCTCTCAAACTTCAATGCAGCTTCAACAGAACTTATACACAAACCCTGCATCCATCTCAGACCACCAACACTACTTCTGTAACTCAACTCACTCTCTGATCTCAACAACAGCATCGATTTCAATCCAGCTGCAGCTTCACATCTTCCTGTCAATCTTCAACTCAGCCCAATTCTTTAAGCCAGAGAACTCCAGTATCTTGAGCTCAATTGAATTCCAACAGCTCTACCAATTACCACCACCATCAATTGCTCAAGAAGACCCAATTTCTTCTTCTTTGTCTGTTTCAATTTCACTTCTCCATTTGAGCAGCTCATTACATATCAACAGCGCCACCATCTCTCGCTGAGCTCTATCTCTCATTCAATTTCTCAGCCAACCCATTTCCCGATTCCATCATTGAGATCTCTACAATGAATTCCTTCATCTCCGAGCTTTCATTCTTCTCGTCGCTCAATCAACACCACCAGACGCGGCTTCATCCATCTAACCCAAATCGATCTCTTCAACTCATATTCCCCGATCTTTCTCGATTCACATCTCCCCAGACTTCACAAATCCCCAGTCGACTTCATCCTCCTTCCAATCGATCTCTCTCAACATCAACACCTATTAATCACAAGTACCTCATTCTTCAAAGAAGAACAGTTGCATCTTCCTCACAAAGAATAATCCATCATCCTCGATTCTCGCTCTCGATTAACGGCGACGGTGTCTTTCTTTTTTTTCTAACTCTCGTGTGAAGAATGATTGAAGAGAGAAATAACTCTCCTCGATTTAGGTTTAAGTTAAATGGGGCGGGTATATGGATCCTGGTACGGGTATGGGTCTACGGGTTTAGGGTGTGGGTGGATTCGGACACCCACCATTAGTACACCCAAAATGTGCTATTTTCACTCCCTTCTTTTGGATAAGGGACACCTCTTTGACCTCCCCTTAACCTTGGCTGGGCTCCATATAGTATTCCCTCCTTCGTGAAATGACAATTTTACCCTTTTGCTCAAATTGAGTGATTTCTTCTTCTTTTTCTCCGTGCGACTCCAAAGTAGCTACAAAACTCAAAACAAGCGTAAAATACATAATTTACAAGAAAAATAGCAAAGAAAGCATAAACTACTAGATAGTAAATTAGGTGTATTCTACACCTATCATCACTTTCTAAAAAGTGAAGAGAAAGTTCAACAATTGCCGCCACCACCATCAAAGGGGAAAGAAACGTTCATAATACAAGTTGGATCGAAAGCTAAAAATTTGTTTTGAATGGTGCAGAGGCAGAGAGTAGCAGGAGCAAAAAGTGTAAGAAATGAGTAATCATCAAAAGGCAATAGCAAAAGCTTGTTAAGGGTAAGAGGAAGAAAAAATAATTGAAAAAGAAATATGCGAGGATCTCGCCATCAAAAATGTATGACAATTTGAAAAACAAAACAATGTAAGATTGCGCGATATCTTCGCAAACAAAATGAATGATTGAATGAATTAACAAAAATGAAAGAGTGAGTGAATGGGACGAACCTTTATGGCGTACACCCTAGTTCGCGAATGATATTTCGCAAAGAGCAAATGTAAGACCTAAAGTGCGTCATATAAGGGGTATCTCTTGACATGGCTCGGGGAAAGGTTACACCGCCCCCGAACTGAGTCATGGAGATTTGGGGCCCATGAAAGCCTATCCGGGAGATACCTTGGATTTCCAACTATATATATATATAAGGTTATACCCCGGTTGGACGCCCGAGGGTCTCTTCCAAGGAGTCGATGTATGCTCAAGGCGCCGGGGTACACGGTTGAGCCAAGAGTGCCCAGGGCATTTGAAGTGTCTCGGCCATTCTTGGCAAGTCTTGGTATATCTGCACTCGGCCCGAAGAAAACTCCACTTAGGTGCGATCTCGTAACCATAAGCCATATAGGTATAAGGGATAAGAGGCTGCGAAAACAATCAAGTTGTTGTTAAGACCGGATGAGAGGAGCTAGTCTTGTATGCCCGATGTACGCCTCCTTGAAGGGGCAACCAGGGAGAAGATAAGGGCGTCATCCTCCATTAGGGAGCTGATAAGTGTCAAAAGACGCAAATGTCATGAGACTTTATTTTCGCAAGTAAATTTAGGCTTATCATATTTGTGCAATGATCCTGTAGAGGCAATAATACTGACGCAAGGATAAGGCGAGATCAATGGGTTTTTGCATGAAAATGCAAAAACGTCCTGCGATTTCGTCGCAAAGACGGCAATGTCATGGGATTTTACACTCGCAAGAGTATTTAGGCTGTCATATTGTCGCAAAAATATCCTGCGAGAGGCAAAAATACTTAACAAATGATAAGACAAGGTCAATGGGTCATTACATGAAAATGTAAAGACGTCCTGCGATTTTGTCGCAACGAGGGGTGGCGAAATAAGACCTTTAATTAGGAAGGCAAAATAAGACCACACAAAAATGATAAGGCAAGAGCAATGGATTTCTTCATTTGTGAAGACATCCTGCGATCTTGTCGCAATAATGAACTTCAACATAACTAAAGATATAGACATGCATAAAATTGAGGAAGCGAGTAAGCTTGCGAAAACGATTATGTTCCATCGTAGAGTTACAAATAATAAAGGATGAAGTCAGAGATTTCAAATCACTCATTTGAAAATGAATAACAGAGGCAAGTATGGGAATGAATAGGATAAAATCTTGTTATTCATTTCCACATGATGGATTTATGCATTCATAATGATAGTTAGCTGAATTATAAAGAAGAATTGCTTGACGAATACGCGCAAGTAAAGAAAACGAATATTGAATTCATATTTGACATTCCAAGAAGATTGAAAGAGTATATATATTACAAGAAGCGAAAGAAGAAAAAGAAGTTAATTCTTTGAGGATTCTTCTTCTTGGTCAGATTCTTTAGTTCCATCATTCTTTTCGCCAGAATCTTCTTCTTCGCTAGCTTCACTATCGAGACATCCGAGAAAGGCGTATCCTCGGGAATAACATCACGAAGACAAGGATATGAACTAAGAGGAATGCGGTGATCATTTCAAACCATTTCAATAGTTTGATTGCGAAAACGAACAATGCAGTATTGTTGAAATTAGCCACTTTGTAGCTTGCACAATGTTTTCTTCAAGTTAGAATACTTGTTATTGCGAAGAGAAAGGCCTTCATGCGAGTTCCCTTTTTCAGACTCAAGTTCTTCAATCCTTGTTTGAAATCTCTTCTCAGATTCTGCAAAACATATGATAATGAATTAACAACACTATAACAGTACTACAGAGGTAAAGAGCAGTAAAGTATAATAAACAACCTTCTCTGTCAGATATCATATCTTTAACCAAGGCAGTATGCTCGGTATGAAGACTAACATCAACACCTAAATTATTCCTGGCATTATCTAGAACCTTTGCAGCCCAAGCGAACTCATCATCATTATTTATAACAAGAAGCGAACGAACTTGCTCTTCTCGCTCCATAAGTATGGCATTCTGACGAAGGGATTCATCTCGTTCAATTTGTACTTCGAGAAGAGATTTTTGAAATGTTGCTAATGCATGTGCACCCTTATTAGCAGTACGGTCTTTCTCATCTATAAGGCCACTAATTTTCTTCCTTTGAAGCTCGATTTTTCTATGGGAATCAAGATACATTTGTTTAAATCGGTTGGCTAAACCTAAACTAGCTCTATGTTCAATCTCTAAGAGGCGACATTTGGTTCGAAGTTCATTTAAGGAAAGAGAATCAATTTTGTTTGATGAGTTACTTAAAGACTCGTTGAGATGGGTGAGAAGAACATCATTATCCATAGGCTCGGGAAATGAATGGAGAAGAATGGCTTCTTCAGAGAGATTATATATATCTCATGAAAATAATAAATCAGGCAAAGAATAGTAGTGACAAAGTAAAGACGATTTGAAGAGTAAGAGTTTTATACCATAAAGTTCTTTGGTTTGCACTTTGAAGAGTAGACATATTAGTCTTCTGAGAAGCGAGATAAAGTTTCCAATTGTTGAATTATTTCATCTTTCTTGCGAGACACCGCAACCTCGCTTTCTAGTTCTCGGATCTTCTCTTTAAGTTGGAGATTTTTCTTTTCGAGGTTGTCGCGTCTTTTCTCGAGATCTGAGGCAACAACAAAGGAAGCTCTCCCAGATCAAAGGAAAATAAAGAAATTGTTAAGATAAAGCTTATAATAGAAGTTACAGAGAAGCAAAGGAATATGAATATACCAAAGCATTGAGAGCATTCAAATGGTTTGGAAGTCAATGTTCGGGAAACTCCACGAAAAGATTCATTATCCTCTAATAATGGGGCATCGCAAATATTCGCGAGAGCTTTACTGATTTGCGGTTAAATGATCATCGCCTAATCCTTGCATAGAATCGGAGAAGATACCGTATAACTGCGCCATAGCAGAGGTGATCGAATGATTTTCCTTCGCGGAAAAGTACCAATCTCATTTTCATCTTCGTCGTTGTTCTCGCTGGTTTGGGAATTAGACCGAGAAGGAGATTGGAGTTTCCGTTTTTAGAAGATGGACGGAAGATTTATTCTTGCGAGAAATGATTTTACCCTTGCCTTTAACCTTAGCAGCTTCCGACTTCTTCAAAATCAACCTTCGCACACGTATGAAGATAAGAAACAGAGGCAACAATATTGTTTAAAATAACTAAAGAAAATGTTTCTTACTTCATCCGTGAGTGATCGGAGTATTGCCCGAGTGGTACTCGCCTTTGGATCTTCCTTATACTTCTTTCTCATTCTGACAATCTAAATTTTTTTGAAAGGTTTAATAAGTAAAAAAGGAAGAAAATGACGCAAAGCGAAATTAAAAAAAAAAAAAAAAAAAAAAAAAAAAAAAAAGAAAGAAAAAAAAAAAAAAAGGAAATATACCTCTTTTGCCTTCTCAAACCACTTAAACTCCCAAGGATGGTAATTCGCGAGGTGTGCAGGAAGAACATGTGAACCTGTGATGTAAGGTCCACTCAAAAATAAAGGAACAACCCACCATTTCTCATCTTTGGAATGACAAGGAGTACTATTATTGCCCGAATGCCAATCAATATCTTGCATGAGCAGTTTATCAAAGATCAACATTATCTTTTTTTCTTGATCGAGCGCCCAAATGAGATTTATCATTTCTCATGTTTATTACCGCATAATTCGCAAAGAAACTTTCTACAAGATACTTCTCAAAGAATTATCTCCAAATTTACAAATCTAGGATCTCTAACAGTAGAAGGATATAAAGATCCTTTACCAGCGCCACGGTTTGCGAATTCAAGCATTAAACGGATGCAGTCGCCACTCAACTGATAAACAGCTCGCGAGAACTTTTCATGAGCAAGGATTTCATAGAATAATGATATCTCGGGATTATATAGAGGAATGGGAAGTCTGCGGAGTTGACCTAGCGAGACTATGATTTTATGATCATCACATTGATGATCGAGAAAACAATTTTGCAGAAAGTATAGATGAAGATTCTTGATCAGGAATGGTTGATAAAGTGAAACCCTTTTCTTGTAACTTCTTTTGAACATCATGGAAAAGGGATGCGTATGTACGACCAAGCGAAGCCATTGTTAGAGTAGTATGGGAATGAAGGGGGAAGCAAAAAGCAAGAGAAGGAAAAAGGATTTCTGATGGCAAATGCAAATTACGAGAGGAAGGAAGTCAAGGAAAGTTGCGAAAAGAAAATAAAAGAGAAAAAGAGAAAACTATATATAGAGATGAGAATCCTCGAGAAAACCAATGCATTTAATGCGAGATGGGACGTGAATGGTCAAGAATAAGCGGTTAAAAGAGACGTGTCAAGAAAAGAGTGGAAGAAGAAACACCCGTAATAAATTCCGTACATGAATAAAATGAGTAAAAATGAACAATCGTGAGATAAAGATGAGCGGTTGCGGCATTTTAAAATATTGGTTCTCATGACATTCTCTTCTTCGCAGAGAAGACATGAGAAGAGGCAAGATGTAGGGGCAGAATATCGCGACATCAATACTTTGCGAGAGTAATAAACGACTACATTGCGAAGGCGTCGCAGGTAAGAAATATAAATGACGCAATAGATGACGAAAGCCAAAACGTGAGAAAAGTGTGAAGACTTGGCAAGATTTAGGAGTGTCGCAAGGAAAACGTTTATAACACTCGCTACACCTCGCGAGTTATTCCCGAAAATAAAGGACAGACTTAGCTGTCATCCACATTAATATTACCCTATATAAAGGGTTGAATTAGTCTGTTGTGGGGAGAGTTCTTTTTGAATTGTTAAGCAAGTCATAAGGAGAGAGAAAATCTAGAGTGATTGTAATTTCTTTAGATCTGATATATCCATCCTTGTAAACATTTCAAGAAGATTATCAATAAAAGTATATAATTAGTCATCTTCCAATGTGTTAATTAAGCAAATTCTAGTGAGGGGTGTAGTGTGGGATTTCCTGCAACTACATGCAAGATGTAGGATCAGAATATCGCGACATCAATACTTCGCGAGATTAATAAATGACGACATTGCGAGGGAGTCGCAGGGAAGTAAAATAAATGACGCAACGAATGACGACAGCCAGAACACGAGGAAGATATGAAAATATGGCGAAGTTTAAGAGTGTCGCGAGATTGTATACTTGTACACTTGCGATATTTCGCAAGCCATTCCCGAAAATAAAGGACAGCTTAGCTGTCATCCACTGTGTACTACCCTATATAAAGGGTTGAGTCAGTCTGTTGTGGGGAGAGTTCTTTTTGGAATTGTTAAGCAAGTCATTAGGAGAGAGAAAGTTTTAGAGTGATTGTAATTCTATAACTCATTTCTATTTCATATTGTAAAGATTCAAGTATTCAATCAATAGGAATCATAATCATTCATCTTAAAATGTCTTAGTTGTGTATATTCTAGTGAGGGGTGTAGTGTAGGATTTCCTGCAACTACACCTAGATAGCTTGTCTGCTAGTTTAGAGCAATACCGTCTTCAGGATGTAACAATGTTTTCCCTGACTATATAAAAGAAATATGACGCTTCAATAAGCTCATATCACTCAATTCCTGAATAATTAATGCTCCTAGACGATCGTACTAGTATAGAGCCATCAATTAATTATTCCTAAATCATTAAATTCATTAACTGAATCCCTAGAAAATATTCTGCGTTTTCATAATATTTCGTTACTTCAATTCATGGTTCTTCCCAGCAGAATTCCATGGGTTAGTAATAAATATTCAACACACGGGCATCTGAGCCGCTATCGAGTAAGCCCCGACTAAAATGGTGCAAAGTGTACTCAACAATAATTCACTAATGAGTACCTGAATGCACGAACGAGCATTCCAAAATACGAAGGAACGATGAACCTATGCAAAATATGAAGAAAATAATAAATAATAAAATATTAATCAAGGCGCTGGGGGACTGGGCCCACCGGCCGGCCGGTCGTGCCGTGGCCAGTCCCACGCCCAATTTTATATTTTATCATATTTTTATTATTTTCCTTGATCTCATGAAAATTCCCTCATTTGAACAAAATTCCTTCGTTTCAAGGAAACTCCTCATTTTCATGGTGTTTCCTTCACATCAAGGAAATAATAAATAATTAGGAAAGGTGTCGCGGAACCAAGCCTACTAGTCAGCCGGTCATGCCCTAGTTGTAGCCGGTCCCACACCTTGCATTCCTTATTACTTTATTATTATTATTTCCTTCATCCCATGAAATTCCTTGATTTCATGATATTTCCTTTAAATTATGAAAATTCCTTCAAATCATGAAAATAATACATAAAATTAGGGAAAGCTCACGGGACCGGGCCCTAGCCGGCCGACCATGCCCAAGCCGGTCCCACACGCCCTTATTTTATTATTATTAATTTTATTTGTTTCCTTCATCTCATGAGTGTCATGGGACGGGCTTATTGGCTGGCCGGCCATGCCTTGGCCATAGCCGGTCCCACACTTCATGATTCCTTCATTTTATTATTTTTATTTCCTTCATCTTATGATGTTTCCTTAATTTGAGCAAAAACCTTGATTTCTTCATATTTTCTCAAATGATTGCTCAAATGCACGCCAGAAAATATAAAAATTCTCAGGACTGAGACGCGAGCATTTTGGTGACACGAGCATATTACCTTGACCGACCAAGGTTGGATCTTTGGCTTGCAAGATGCCGGTCCCACATACTTTCATCATTTGACCTAATTTGGTCATATTAGGTTCAAACTCTTCCAAACAATTTTGGAACTTCATAAAACGATCATCATACGATCTCGTGACCAACCAGGGCCGGTTTCATGATCCCTTGGTCGGTCCCTCATCTCTTCATAATTGATTAGGTTTTATCACCCAAGGCTCAGACGAGCATTACTTTTAATAAATGAATAAACCAGCATTTAATCATCCTCTCAGCAATTGGTCTTCAAGAGACTTTGGTATTTGCTCACTCGAGCATCTGGGCGCTACATGGTCGACACATCGTCCCATGTAGCCGGTCCCTCCTTCACTCCATGGTTGATTTTTAATAAATCATCAATTGATCAGCAAATGATCGAAATTAGGGTTTTCGAGTCCAAGGTTCATAATTCCAGATTCAAACGCTAATAATTTTACGTTGATCCCATGATCAACATTTTTATTAATTATACTCGGTTCAGTTGCCAGTATTTTAAATTAATATTTTATTTGGTCATGCTACCAATAATTCATCAAACGAGCAACATTTGCTCAGATGAGCAATATTTTCTCAGACTAAAGAATATTGGTTCAACTATCCATATTCAACAATCCATCGAATGATCAATATTTGCTCACCTTAACTATCAACATTTACTTGAGAATCGTACCTATGTCTCAACATTCACGTTCAATTCATGAGTCTCTGAGCATTTGCAAATCACGTTCGACTCAGCAATATAAGGACTCATCGTCCCATGAAGTCAAGAAAAGCCCGACTAACTAAACACACGTCGCCCTTGCGAGACTCCACAATCACGAGACATCAATCGTATCACATGGGGGGGTATTAACTAGGGTTTTGGTCTGGCGGTCTATGGCACGTGTGTTCATACACACGATGAGAATGTGAGCAAGTCGTGCAATTAGTTGAAGGAGTTAGCAAAGTAATTGATGGAAAATCAACCAAGTCTCTGTACGATGAGCAACTGGTTTTAACACGATTTCCACTTCCCCACTCTTTGACTGCGACAACAGTCACACTTCATGGGATCAATGTCTTTATAATTCTAGCAATATAAATAAGTCTCTGAATCATGATTGAAAAACAAGACAATCTTGCGTCAAACAAACAACAAGAGATTAACAACTCAACGTCTGAGCAATTACTCTCAACAGAGCAAAATTAAATCAATCAGAACTTATTCTATCTTTTACGCAGAATACACAACATACTTACAATCTTCGATCACCATTGATCTCACGCATTTCTCAGCTTCCCTCCTACAGATCGACCCATCCTCTCTTATGACCGAATTTACTCTGGAACGACCATTGTATTGGTTTAGGCCAGAGTCTTACAGATTGATTTCTCGAATTCAAAGCACTCCCTCTTTGCAGTGCATCTGTGTGAGGTTAGACAGTTCGCTCGGTTCAAGGAGTTTCCTCCGCACGGTCATCTCCTCAATTCCTTAAAAACCAACAACTCATTTTTCCCCATCTACAGTAATTGATCCTTGTAATTGGCGTAACCGACCTAGTAATTGGTGTAACCGATCCTGGTAATTGGTGTAACTGATCCTAGTGACTTGTGTAACCGATCACAAGTAATACCATGAGTATATGGTAACCGGTCCTGGTAATTGATGTCACCAATCCTGGTAACTGATGTAACCGGTCCCAGTAACCATATTAAGGTAGCTAGAACCGATCCTTGTGTTTCGGAGAACCGTAAACCCATGATTAGTGATTTGATATTTGATAAATTACATAGTTGTCTTGGAATACAGATGAAAAAGCGGGGGTACAACAACCACACCCAATATTTCGATTAGCAATCTGTATGGACTAACTCTAATATACTTTCAAGAGAATCAACTAGACTTAATCTTAACAAAGTATATCAAAGAGTTAGTTTATCTCGATCTCTCGATTTAATTCTTACTCAAGAAAATAGAAATCTGCGAGTCTAATTAAATATAAGAGAGATAACTTGTATGGTACCAAAGACCAATATCCAAGTGTCAATCAATGTAAATCAACAACCAAAGGTTGGATATTCTAATTGATTGATGTTAACGCACAACCTGTGATATTTCAATTATATAACAAAATATAATGCAGAAAAGAAATAACACAGACACCAGAAGTTTTGTTAACGAGGAAACCACAAATGCAGAAAAACCCCGGAACCTAGTCCAGATTGAACACACACTGTATTAAGCCGCTACAGACACTAGCCTACTACAAACTAACTTCGGTCTGGATGGTAGTTGAACCCCAATCAATCTCACACTGATCCAAGGTACAGTTGCGCTCCTTACGTCTCTGATCCCAGCAGGATACTACGCACTTGATTCCCTTAGCTAATCTCACCCACAACTAAGAGTTGCTACGACCCAAAGTCGAAGACTTTAATAACAAATCTGTATCACACAGAAAAGTCTACGGTAATAGATAAATCTGTCTCCCACAGAAATACCTACGATTTTTTGTTCTGTCTTTTGATAAATCAAGGTGAACAGGAACCAATTGATAACCCGGACTTATATTCCTGAAGAACAGTCATGCGTGTCGTAGGTGCAATCAAATTAGTCAATGTTCCCACTCAATTAAAAATAATATAATGGAAGTCAAGTTCGTTCCCACGAGGAGCAAGAGATCTTAGTTGTAAAAGTTGTCACGAAAGGGGGTGTAAAAAGCAAAAGAAAATAAACAAAGCAATTAAAATCGAAAGTTGAAAACAATAAGAGAGACAAGACCAAGGAATCCTTCTTCGTTAAACAATGAATCAAGTTATGTTCTTTTCTACTTGTTATTAGTCACAAATTATCACCAACCGTAGGTAAAGCAGCTAGATCAGTGTTAAACCCTAAATCCCTTCTATCACTAGGACACGGAAGTTCTCGACTACCGGATTCTATTTACCAAACCACCTAGTAGTAGATCACTCTAGATGTAATTTAAATAAACGCATTAAGATTCATGAACTTATTAGGTCAATATTAGTAGTTGGACTCTTAGATCAAGGTCTACTTGCTAACGTTGTTTTCACACACAATTGCTCCACGGAATCCCTCCGCAAGGTCTCGTGTTTGCTACTTATGTAAAGTGTCGAGAACGATTACTTATCCCCTAACTTATACTAGCTTTAGATCAAATTAACAAATCAATTTAGCGTGCACTCCAAACAATCTATCAATCAATCATGAATGTCTTTTCCTATTAGTAAAAACAAACGATAATCATGTGAAAAACTTCAAGATAGAATTGAAAACAAAAACTCAAAACATATGTTAAGAACTAGGAATTCATCCTCAATCAATAAAATTAGCTACTCATGTTTTTGAAATTCACACAAATAATAATAATTAAAAGAAGAATTTTCAAGTTCACACAAATAGTTAAAAAGAAGAATTTTCAAAAGCTATCAAAAACACAAGTGTTGTGTGTGTAGAGAGGTGTGTAAAAGATGTAGAAAACTTCTCTATTTATAGGCTTCAATATTCTCCAAATCTTCCAAGGAATAGAACCATTTTCCTTTTGCAATTCAATTTCCAAATTCAAGTCTTTCTCTTCTTCCATCTTCTCTTTCCAAATTTGAGTCCAATTCTCCATCCAATTCCTAGCCCAAGTCTTCACACCCATGAGAGAAGTCCATAGAAAATTCTGGAATTTTTGCTCGCCGGAAAACTGGTATTGTGGCCGGAATCCGACCGGAATAGTCGCTGGAAAGTACCTCGGGTGACCGGCAAAGTCAAACCGGTCAACGAGTCAACTCAGTGGGTCAACTCGGTCAAACCGAGTTAGCTGGTTCTAGTCAAACCGGGTCCAGTCTGAGTATGGGTCAGAGTCAGACCTGAGTCAGTCACTGCCTTGGCTGAGTGAGCTGACTAGCCTTGGCTCAGGTCATTGCACAGGCCGACCTGTAATGCACAATCATCGTGCATCAGCTGCCATGATCTCGATTTTCACCAACATCGACCATGAGCCATTCCTCCCCGAACCTTCACTCTCCATCACCATTAATGTACCAACTCAACTCCATAACAAATATGCTCTTGTCTTTCATAACACAAAGATTCGCAGGTTCAATTCACTCTTTGCTCTTCACAAACTCCATAGTAGCATCATCTTAACCTCAATTCCAGCCGCAACACAGAACTCAACTCCATAGTCAATCTTCACTAAGTTTCATAACCATCTCACTGAAACAGCCAACAACACTTGCATTGCAGAAACTCCAACCATCCAAACTACACAGCAACACCACATTCCGTCATCTCAGATTCAACACCAGTGACAATTCACTAAGTTCAAAGATCACCAAGCTCATTCCCTTGTAATCTCGATTCAACAGTCATAACTCCCATCACTAACATCAATTCTAGCCTTGCCCGCCATTGCTTCACGCCATTACCCGACTCAACCTGCGGCGCCTTTCGATCATCTCGAGCACCATTGCTCTCTCGATTCAAGACTCCCATGAATCTCAATGCATAACCTGCGCCTCGCCCCGTAACCTTCCAACTCACTGCAACTCAAACAATTCTACAATCACTGCATCATTCTTGCACTATCTCCCTGCAGCATCTGCTCTCTCTCAGTTCTGCACTCCCATATCCTGTTCATTCAACCTCAGAGCAAAGCCATTCCCTGCAGCTTATGGCCATACCACCACTACCATCACCTGAATTTCAAATGCCAACATCACTCCACCACTAATCTTTCCTGTGACATCCATTTTACAGCAGACCCAATTCACAACACCATCTTAGCCAGTTATTCTACCATCTCCAGATGCTTCAACTCCATTGGCACAGCCTTATGACCAATGCCTAACCTCCAACCCATTTATCCTCTTAATCATCACAAGCAACATCTATCACATACCAGAACCCCTTTCTGATCTTCATTCCTCTCGGTTCGATGAGCAGGGAGCATCCGATTGAACTTCAATTCCTTCATCGCAGACTCAACTCTGAGTCGACTTCATCTCCTCCTCCCTCTCTGAGATTCACATAAACCGCAAACCCTAATTGCTTCTCGATCTGATTGATTTCATAGCAGCGGCTACTCGTTCTCGATTCAGCATCTCCCTGAGCTCACAACAGCGGCAAGTTCTTCCACATTCTATCAGAGACCTCTACA
Source organism: Papaver armeniacum (assembly GCA_023531295.1). NCBI lineage: Eukaryota > Viridiplantae > Streptophyta > Magnoliopsida > Ranunculales > Papaveraceae > Papaver > Papaver armeniacum. Next base: position 83,241 of record JAJJWW010001567.1, on the reverse strand, counting down.
GCGAATTCCTTCATCTCTGAGCTTTAATTCTTCTCGATCTCTGATTACTTCATTTACCGATTCTCTCCTTCTCTTCTTGTAATGCATTCAATCTCTCGTTCTTCTCTCGATTTCATCACCATGAGCTCGGCAATCATCATCGCTATGTCTCGATCTCAATTTATCAACCAACAAACCCTATTAATTTCTCTCCAATCTCTCTCGATTTCGACGGCCCATTGTCTTAACTTCTATCTCTTTCAGATGGAAATAATGAGACGAATGAAAAAGAGGTCTCTCTCGATTTAGGTTTAGGATATAATGACACCCGGTCACCCCTGATAAGGGATAACTCAGCTGGTTGTCCCTTAACCTCAGCTAGTATATGTTTATTACTCCTCCAAATTGGGTTGCCCCTTAACCTTGACTGAGCTCCGGATAGTGTTTGCCCATGAAATGACAATTTTGCCCTTTTGGTTCAAATTGAGTGATTTCTTCTTCTTTTCTCCCGTGCGACTCCAAAGTAGCTACAAAACTCAAAACAAGCGTAAAATACATAATTTACAAGAAAAATAGCGAAGAAAGCATAAACAATAGATAGTAAATAGGATGTATTCTACACCCTATCAAATTCCCCCACACTTAGACTTTGCTAGTCCTCGAGCAAATCAAACTAAAAACTCACAACTTCAAAGTGTTCTAGCGTCACAAGCATCCAAAAAGCTATGAGGACATAGAGTTTCTGCATTCTAGTAATAAGAAGTTAGAAATACTAAAGAACATATTCTCATTCTTAAATGTTGAGTGAGAAATAACCACACCATAATGAGAGAACGCATGTTTGAGAAACGATCAATAAGCATTTCGCCTCGACTTCTGCCTCACCAAATAGGATTTTATGATAATTGCACTCAAAAAGACGGCTTTTTTATAGGTCTCACATGTGTGCAGGTAGGAATGAAGAGAGAATTCCTGCAACACGTTGAATGGTGGGAAGGATAACTTCCGAAATATTTTTAAAAACCCACATCTTTTAATATTTTGAAAAACCATTTTTCTGACGATCTCTACGAAAGGAAATCAACCATTATTATCGAGGATGAGATTACTTACTCACCTTCACATCCGATCGCCAATTATGATAACACCACTCTCACGGCATCCAATAGAAACGTCTTCCGCTCCTCGTCTTAATCTTCATGGTCTTCGGTTTCAACTATTGATGATAAACCCTTGAATTTCATAAATCCTTAACAATTTGTAACTCTTTTACCTTAAAAATCCTTGTCGCTTGAAACTTCCTTATAAATTTTCCTTTCCCACGGCTTATTAAAATAAAAACAAAACTGTAGGACCATAATATCGCAATGTACAAGGTTCGCGGGATTAATAAACGACGGCGTCGCGAGGGAGTCGCAGAGAGTTAAGATAAACGACGCGATGAATAACGACCAACAAAACAAATGGAAGACATGAAACCTGGCGAAGGCTAAGAAGTGTCGCGAGAATAAATATTTGTGCATTTGCGACACTTCGCGAGACATTCCCGAAAATAAAGGATAGCTTAGCTGTCATCCACTATGTATTACCCTATATAAAGGGCTAAATGAGTCTGTTGAAAAGGGGAGATCTTTTTGAATGGTGAAGCAAGTCATTAGGAGAGAGAAAATTTAAGAGCGATTTAATTCCCAAGTGTAATTCTATTGTACTGTGTAAACATTTTATGGAATCAATTAACAAATATTCTTGATCACATATCTTTTAATGGATTAGTCCAACAAAACTGAGTGAGGGGTGTAGTGTGGGATTTCCTGCTACTACATATGCGCTAGAAACAGGGACGATCATTTGTAAAAGAGAGAAGATCGCAATTAAAGTTTTTGAATCAGGAAAATGAGAAAGGAAAATCTTAAATCGGATGAAAAAGATATGGCATGCAACACAGACACAAGAGTAATGATTAGCGAATTTCATGAAAATATCAAAGGAAGAATACACAAACGGGATTTCGAAGGAAAGAAGATTACGGATAGAGAAATGGCATCACCTTTGAAGGATTGGGAAAAGCAAGAGATAACATTCACGGCGGGGGAAATATCCAAAGAAAATTTGGATCACACATCTCCACTGGTGATCACAATAAACGCGTATAAGGAAGGAGAGAAATCGGAGAACACGGTGAAAACATGGATGGTGAATGGAGTTTTAATCGATACAGGGAGTCTGGTGAACATCATGTTCTATCACACTTACAAAAAGATGGGATATAAAGACGAAGATATGATTTTCGCGGCATACAATATTCAAGGTTTTGGTAATTCCATAACAAAAGTAAAAGGAGAGATAAAAATACGTATTCCGTTAGGAGGAATTGAAACACAGGTGACATTAAGTATAGTGGATACGGAATCACCATACAACATATTACTAGGAAGACCATGGGTACATGCAATAAAAGCTGTGGCGTCAACGCTTCATCAATGTATCAAGTTTCCTACACCAACTGGAATCGGCGAGATCAGAGGGGACGCTGCTAAAGGAAGAATATATTATCAAAATGAAGTAAAGTGTTGCGAGGAACAAGTAAACAAGCGAAAGAATATATCAAGATACCGCAAAAAGATGGCGAAGGCAACTAAGAAAGAAGAAGAATTCAGAGTTTACATGATAAGAGCAAAGGAAGGAAAAGGCATACCTGGCGAGATCTCGGGAGAAGAAGATGATCTTGCGAGAGAACCAAAAGGACCAACCCCTATGGGAGAACCGAAGGCCAGTTACGTCGCGGCAGAACAAACCAAAGAAGTGAATATTGGAACTAAGGAAAAACCCAAGATGCTAAAGATTGGAACTAGCATGGAAGCAGATGAAGAGAAAAGAATTGTCGATCTGTTGCGAGATTATAAAGACATCTTCGCGTGGGATATGGATGAAATGCCTGGTATAGATCCGTCGATCGCCTGTCACAAGTTAGAAATTGATAAAAATGTGAAGCCATTTAAACAAAGAATTAGAAAGATAGCAAAGATATCACCCTCGGATAGAAGAAGAAGCTGCAGAAGATGCTTTGGATGCGGGAATTATTAGACAAGCAAAATATCCCGAATGGATAGCGAATATGGTTATAGTTCCAAAGAAGAACAAGGGAATACGGATTTGCATTGATTTCACCGATTTAAATAAAGCTTGCCCTAAAGATAGTTTTCCACCGCCGGATATTCCACAACTAGTCGAATCGGAATGGAATGAAAGAGTATCATCTCTCGGACGGGTATAAAGGTTACAACCGATTCCTCTCGCCGAGGAAGATCAAGAGCATACTGCTTTCTTCGCTCCAAGAGGATTATACTTGCTATACTAAAATGCCGTTTGGTCTCGCGAAATGCTTTGAGCAACGTATCAAAGGATGGTGGAAGAGGTATTCGCGAATGGATACACAAAACACTAGAGGTATACGTAGATGACATCTTTGGTAAAAAGTAAGAAGGCAGAGGATCACGTGCGAGACCTCGAAAGAAATTTTTGAGCAGATGAGGCGTTTTAACATCAAAGTAAATCCAAAAAAATGTACCTTCGGAGTTGCGTCGGGGGAAATTCTTGGGTTACATTATATCAAAGGAAGGAATACATGTTGACCCGGAGAAAGTAAAAGCGATTCGCGATATGCCGACACTGCGATAAAAAAGGATGTTCAAAAGCTGAATGGGTTGTTAGCATCACTAGGAAGGTTCATCTCGCGGTCATCCGATAAGTGTAAACACTTTTTCAGCGTTACAAAAAGGATCGAAGTTTAAGTGGACGGACGAATGTGAAAAGGCTTTACAAGGGATCAAAGAACATTTAATGGATATATCCATTATGCGATGCGAGAACCGGGAGAGGAATTATTAATATACCTCGCGACAACTTCGCATGCCTTAAGTGCGCTTTCTTTGAACGGACGCAGGAGTAGAAAAACCAATCTATTACATCAAGAAAACTTTTAATGCCGCAGAAAGAAATTATTCAAGATCGAAAAATTAATCCTAGCATTAGTTTATGCAACATTCAAGCTTCGATATATTTTCAAGCACATACCATTAAGGTAGTCACAAAAATACCAATTGAGTCGAGTGATGAAACATTCAAAAAGATCGGGAAGAGTTGAAAGATGGAATGCTCAAATAAGCCATTGTAAGCTCAAGTATGAGATATTATCCTCAACTAAGTCACAAAGTTGTCGCAGACTTTTTAGCAATTTCCTTTGGAAGAAGATGAAGCGATAGATGAAATGATGGATGTAGAAGAAGAGTATGGAGACCCAAAAGACCCGCTAACCGAACCGATGCATGGGAAATATTAGTAGATGGATCATCAAATGGAGAAGGAAATGGAGTGGGAATTGTTATGATTTCACTCGGAAGGCAATAAATTAGCTTTCTCTTTTAGATTGGAGTTTGAATCCACGAATAATGAAACAGAGTATGAAGCTATAATACATGCTCTGCGACTTGCAATAGAAATGAAATTGGAGAATATAAGGATTACCAGTGATTCGCAACTAGCAATTCACCAGGTAACAGAGAAATACACTACAAATAATCCATCTTTGAAAAAGTATAAGAAGCATGTCGAAGAATTGTCCGCACAGATACCAAAAATAAAATGGAGGCACATATCAAGGAGAGATAATAGACTCGCAGACGCTTTTGCCTTTATATCAAGTATGATGACAGACCCGACGGCGAGGAATATCAGAATACAGACACTATCGGCGCCATCAATTAATAAAGAGGAAGAACAAGAAGCAGATATAATGATGGTAGAAGATGAAATGCAATGTCGCGAGGAAGACTGGAGAGTAGAACTTCACGCGTACTTAATGAAGGGAGAGGTACCAAAAAATAGATTGGAGGCACACAAGTTAAAGAGCCGGGCAACAAATTATGAATTACGAGATGGCGTGCTTTATCGGCGATCCTTTGATGGGCCTTCGCTTCGATGTCTAACAAGGAAAGAAGGAGAAACCATATTGAAGATGCTTTGCATAGTGGGGATGCCGAAATCATAGCGGCGGAGATCTTTGGCATACAAGGCAAATACGCAAGGATATTATTGGCCGTATATGCATGAGGACGCAAAAACAATATCAAGACGCTCAGGACTCACAAAGACATGGGAAAAGATACATGCGCCGTGGGCGCTGTTAAATTCTTCCACAAGTGTGTGGCCTTTTGGAAAGTGGGGTTTAGATATTGTAGGACCATTTTTACCAGAACAGACAAAAAGGTACTTAATCGTTGCGACGGACTATTTCACAAAATGGGCGGTGAAAGCGGTCCAAAGATATTCGCGATAAGGATGTCTTTACTTTCATATTTGAAAATATTATATGCAGATTTGGGATTCCACTTTAATTGGTATCCGACAATGGGAAGCAATTTGAAGGGCAAAATATGAGTTGCTTTGCTTAATGCATTTCGGATAAGATGTGGAAATCAACTCCATTATATCCGCAAGCTAACGGCTGCAGAGGCAACAAACAAAACAATTGCCGATATCTCAAGAAAAAGTTGGAAGGACACAAAAGGGGATGGTGCGAACAAGTACCCAATGCAAGTATGGGCTTATAATACAACTAGAAGAGAAGCCACAGAATGTCCCCTTTTGCTTAACTTACGGAGTTGAAGCAAGATTCTCCCAGAGGTCGTGATTCCAACAACCAAAAAAGAGGTTTGGGAGAAAAATCTTAGCGCAGACAACATTCTAATCAAATTGGATGAATTGGAAGAAAAACGAGAAAAGGCATTGCGACACATGGAGAATTATCAGCGAAGACTTGCTAGAGAATATAACAAGCGTGTAAAAATACGTGAGTTCCAACCAGGAGATTTGGTGTTGCGAGAAACCCCAATATACCAACGTGAAAGTGGAGGCAAGTTGGCGAGAAAATGGGATGGACCTTATATCATCAAAGAGGTAGTTGGTACAGGGGCGTATAGATTGATGGATCCTGAAGGAAATGATGTGGGACAAAAATTGGATAGACCATGGAACAGATTATATCTAAAGAAATATTACCCATAAAAATGGGAGAGGAAAAATGAATTATGATGAAGTACTTCTACGCAAAATATTTGCGAAATTCAATAAAATGCAGAGAAAATCCGCGAAGATCTCGCGATAAGAATAATAAAGAGTCATGAATGACTTAACAAAAATGAATGAACAAAAGAATGGGACGAACCTTTATGGCGTACACCCTAGTTCGCGAATAACATTTCGTAAGAGGCAAATGTAAGACCTAAAGTGCGTCATATAAGGGGTATCTCTCGACATGGCTCGGGGAAAGGTTACACCGCTCCTGAAGCCTCGAGTCATGAAAATTTGGGGCCCATAAAAGCCTACTCGGAAGAGGTACCTTGGATTCCCAACTATATATATAAGGTTATACCTGGTTGGGCGACCGAGGGTCTCTTCTAAGGAGTCGATGTATGCTCAAGGCGCCGAGGTACACGGTTGAGCAGTGCCCTGGGATGGATGAACCTACCCTGGCCATTCTTGGCAAGTCTTGGCATATGTTGCACTCGCCAAGAAAACTCCACTTAGGGTGCAGCCTCGTAACCATAAACCCTATAGGTATAAGGGATAAGAGGTCTGCGAAACAACCAGTTGTTGTTAAGACCGGATGGGAGTAGCTAGTCTTGTATGGCCGATGTTTCGCCTCCTTGAAGGGGCAACCGGGAGATGATAAGGGCGACGCTCTCCATTAGGGGGAGTGTCAAAACAGACGCAAATGTCATAAGGCTATGTTTTCGCAAGAGAATTTAGGCTTGTCATATTTGTGCAATGATCCCCGCAGAGGCAATAATACTAACGCGAGGGTAAGGCGAGATCAATGGGTCTTTACACGAGTGTACGGACGTCTGCGATTTCGTCGCAAGACGGCAATGTCATGGGGCTTTATGTTCGCAAGGATATCTAGGCCTGTCATATTGTCGCAACTAAAACATCCCGCAGAGGCAAAAATACTTGGAAAATGATAAGACAAGATCAATGGGTCTTTACATGCAAGTGTAAAGACGTCCCGCGATTTTGTCGCGATGAAAGGTGGCGAGGGGAAGACCTCTAATTAGGGAGGTCTAACTTGGAAGACCACACAAAAATGATAAGGCAAGGTCAATGGGCCATTGCATGAAAATGTAAAGGCGGCTGCGATCTTGTCGCAACAAGAAGAGATAAAATAAAGACTACCGAAATGATAAGGCGAGAAAAGCGATTTCTCCATTCATGGAGATGCTCACGACCTCGTCGCAATATAAAATTCAACATCGTGAAGAATACATTTCAAAACGATGATGACCGAGTAAAGATCATTTCGTAAAATTGAAGGCGAATAAACTTGCGAGATTATAGTCATAGTTAAGAAGAAGAAAATAAGAGAATTATTCAACAAGGGGTTTAATCTTTCAAAACAAAAAGACAATAAGAAAGAAAAGTTATAAAGCGCTTAATTCTCTACATCAATTTTATCATCTTCACCAATAATTTTCTCAGCTTCACCTTCACCGGTCAATAGATGTTCATCGAAATATTTTCAAAGACCTTCATTCTCGCCACCGGTGGATTTTCATCAGCAATTTTTTCAAATGGATCTTTGTTGACAACTTCGAGATTAGCGATATTTTCGCCGCTTTCATAGTCATAATCACTATCGGAGAATCAGGGACTTCATCATCACTTACTTCCAAAGGATCGACATGAATAGGATCAAGAGACTTGACAAACAAAATATCATTCACAAGGACTTCCGCTTTAAGATGGAATTGACGAAGCAAAGGCCTTTTGACGATTTTTACTATCAATATCCTTACAATCGGACATATAATCAAACCTTCGCTCCGCACGATCGCGAGAACGAGTAAGAGACGCGCCGAGCAGCCGTTTTCCTTGCGAATTTTCGAATAATCGACTTGAGGGTGGAGATAGTGGAGCGAAGCTTTTTCTCGCAGTCCGCGTAACAAATACACAAAATTAAAGAAAATTTTTATCGAATATTATCGGCACTCTCGGGATAATAAAGCATTCATGGAATAAATAAAAGAATTAAGATAGTCAAATAATTTGACTACCTTCCTTTTGAAAAGTAAGATGCCAATTAAAGCCGTGAAGTTATTCCCCAAACAGTCCATAGCATCATCAAATGAATCTCCAAATTAAGCCTTTCAATCGTGATCGCAAGTTCTTTTCAATGGAAACAAGTATGGAATTTTCAGTCGCAAGAGTAGAGTTGGATTTTTCTAATTTGACACATCGTTCTTGGAATTGCTTCGCTTTTACACTCAAAGTTATTCTACCTTGAATAAGTTTATCTCTCTCGTGTAATTTCTTCAAGTTGGTCTTTCAAAGTATGATTAGCTTGTTCTTGTTCTTCACATAATTTTTGACAAGCATCATACCACTGCGAATAGTTCGCCACCTTATTTAACAAAGAACGTTTCTCTTGCGAAAGAGTTCGATTCTCATCTCGATAAAGTTTGCAACTCCAAATCGATTTAGTCAAAGCACAGAGAGGCGAGATAAATCATTACTTAACAAGTCTTGCTTTTGCGATAAATCAAAATTCTCTTTCGACAAGTTATTTATTTGATCAGCTGCATAAGTATGAAGATTATCTAAGAGATTATATTGCTCCATCCAAGCATCTCTCTCAACTCGAACTTCTTCAACAATGGACTCCGTCTGATATATCTCCATTATTCGTTTCTGGTTTAATGCTTGGAGGGCGAACAAGAATTTGAGTTGTAAAAAAAAAAAAAAAAAAAAGGGGGGGGGGAGTTGCGAGAGTATACCTTTTAACTCCTCATTTTTTTCTGAAAAGATTGTCACGATCTAGCGAGATGTTGTGAAATTTCTGATTTTCAAGGTGGAGACTATTGCACTTCGCGGTCATAACTTGGAGATCATCCTTCAACTTATTAATCTCTTGAACCAAAGATGCTTGCGAAACCTTATCGAACCAAGGTGCTTGCTTAAAATCTCGCAGACGTTGGATTTGACAGATCGAGAAGTCTTTTTGGCATCATTCACGAGATCTGAAAGAACCTTAAAGGCCACATCTATTTCTCCAAATTTTCTGCCATTAGAGGAATTTGCTCAATCAAAGAAGACGAGTGATCCTTTGTCAAAGGAGCCTCGGGGAGAAGAAGAGGTTTCAGGAAGAGAAGTGATTGGAGAAATAGAAGGGGCATTGATAATAGGAGGAGGTGTAAGATTGTTTGTAGTAGGGCTATTATGAGGAACTTGGTCTATGAGGAGTTGAGGTATAGGAATGTTGCCGCGGGTAATGTTACCACAGGAAGGAGGTACAGAATTATCTTGCGAAGATTTCGCGCACAGAGACGAAGGTTTGAAAGAAGGAAATGGAACGTCGGGAGTAATAGGCTTGGGTTGGCGAAGCCTTTTAGGAGTTTTGTCAACATTTCCATCATCCTGCGAATAACAAATTAAATAAGAAACAGAGGCAACAATATATTGTTAATAAAAAACAAATGTTTCTTAAATACCTTGTCACTCGCAGGCTTTCTTTTTGTAGCCATAGATTTTGCTCGCGAAAAGGGCTTTGGTTGCGTAAGGGATTCTTGTTGCGAAGTAGATTTCTCGCACGAGCCCAAAGAAAGAAGAGGGTCCTTCACGGTAAATTTAGTTCCGGGTTGGTTCTTGCAATAATGGCGAAAGAGAACTACAAAGTCAATCATACCGGTGTGATTTCAACAAGAAAAGCTAATCAATCACAAAATCAATCAGATATGGCAAGATTAACAAACCTGGATGCCATGAGAACAACAACTGGTAGGAAATAGCAAAAGTGGTGAAGAAGATGGTAAGAGAAAAAAAAAAAGGCAAACACTTGCAGAACGATGAAGAAGAAGAACACTTGCAGACGATGAAGAAGACGAAAAAGAAAAGGAAAATTCTTTACAGGGGACACTCCTATAAATAGACGAGGAAAAATATTATGACCGGATAACATCAAATGCGCCCTTAAAAGGGGTAAATATAGACACGTGTAAACGGTTACTACTAAATCCAAGAAAACCCGGTGCAAAAGGAATTTCAAAGAGGATCCAAATATCGCACAACATATTTCCTAACAAACGAGAAGAGCTTGCGAGATTGATTATTTTCCGAAACTCATGAGGCAAGAACTGACACTTCATATACATATTACAAAGAAGCTCCAGAACTTCGCCAAAAGAATAGAGGCAAGTACGTACTTTTCAAGAAAAGTATTCTTTCGCTCGTTCCTTCGCCAATTAAAATCAAGGATTATTACAACAATGAGTTTTTCCTTAAAATCGCTCTTCAAGCAATATTCAAGGAAAAAGAGGCAAGATGTAGGACCATAATATCGCAATGTACAAGGTTCGCGGGATTAATAAACGACGGCGTCGCGAGGGAGTCGCAGAGAGTTAAGATAAACGACGCGATGAATAACGACCAACAAAACAAATGGAAGACATGAAACTCCGGCGAAGGCTAAGAAGTGTCGCGAGAATAAATATTTGTGCATTTGCGACACTTTCGAGACATTCCCCGAAAATAAAGGATAGCTTAGTCATCATCCACTATGTATTACCCTATATAAAGGGCTAAATGAGTCTCATTGAAAAGGGGAGATCTTTTTGAATGGTGAAGCAAGTCATTAGGAGAGAGAAAATTTAAGAGCGATTTAATTCCCAAGTGTAATTCTATTGTCTTTGTGTAAACATTTTATGGAATCAATTAACAAATATTCTTGATCACATATCTTTTAATGGATTAGTCCAACAAAACTGAGTGAGGGGTGTAGTGTGGGATTTCCTGCTACTACAAAAACAAATATTTCTCTTGTTTTTTTTTTTTTTTCTTTTCTTCTTTTTATCTCTTTTTTTTTATATGTATTTTTTTTTTTTTTTTTTAAAAACAAAACAAGAGAAATTAAATACAACCATGGCCGTGGGAGAAGTATTTTACCGCTTGATTCTTCACAACTTGTATCGTCTTGAAATCATAAACTTTCAAAAATTCTCACCATTTAATTTTCTTCGCTTTTATGAATAAGTCTTCGTACTTGTATGTATAATTATGCTCATTGTATTGTAAGTCTTCAACATATATGTAAAATCCGCTCATTTGTATGTTGCTTTACTTGTATTTGAAATTTGCTCTTTTTTCTCGTTCCGTTGCTTGTAAACCATAAACTTTTCCAACTTTCCTTGTAGATTTTGATGTCGCTCCTTGTTGATGATGAATGTGTTTCTATGGATCCGTTGTTGTCGAGAGAGAGAATGGTGCTAACTGCAAATCGAACTACAAGAAGGTGGCTTTCATCTATAGACGTCACCCTTATGATTGACAAAATTAGCACTCAAGAGATCAAAGAGTAGTGCTTCTATTGGTGGGAGGTTGGGTAGCTCACCATTCTACCCGGAATTAACGTATGGTGACACACACTCAAAAGAAGCTCTTTAGTAGATGGAAGAATTCTGGTCGGTGCCTCACATGATATGAATACGGGTAGTCTCCACTAATGATTGATCAACAACTCTAATAACGCATTTCTCCCTGCACCAAATTCGCATCACCGGCATGATTAAATCCATTATTTAACACTCTAACAAGCAAGAAATCCGAATGTAATTCTCTAACACTTCCAAGTTCAATTATGTCGGTCAAAATCTCTATGTAAACATACCTAGAAGTATGCTAGTGACTCTAAAATCTCTAAAAGTTGGAGTTTTTATGTAAAACTTTTTTTTTTTTTTTTTTCAAAATTTTTTAATTTTTTTTGTAATTTTTGTTTTAAAAACATGCTTAACCACTCCCCCACTTAAACCTTACATTGTCCTCAATGTAATTGAATCCTCCTAGTAAAGTCAAGGTGGGAAATTTTAACATGATAAGAAACAAGACAAAGAAATAACAAAAAGCAAAAAGATAAGAAATACAAAACCTATGAGTTGCCTCCCATTAAGCGCTTGTTTTAAAGACGACGGCCTGACTTAGCTCTTGCGGCACATTACTCCTCCAGAGGGAGTGCATCTTGAAATGAAAGTTCATCCAAATTCACATAAGCGATGTTCTCATAGTATGGCTTCAACCTATGGCCGTTGACTTTGGAAACCGAATTGTCTCTAAGACTAGTAATTTCAACCGCACCATGAGGAAAAACATTAGTAACAACATATGGTCCAATCCATCGGGACCTTAACTTTCCAGAAATAATTTAAGGCGAGAATGATATAAAAGGACTTTTTGTCCCACGATGAAGCTTTTACGAGAAATCATCTTGTCATGAAAAAGCTTGGTCTTTTCCTTGTAAATCCGGGCACTCTCGTAAGCATCATTACGTATCTCCTCTAGCTCATGTAGTTGTAACTTCCTTTGTTTCCCCGCTTCATCATACTCCATGTTGAATTTTTGTATCGCCCAATAAGCCTTATGTTCAAGTTCAACCGGAAGATGACAAGCCTTGCCATAAACCAACCTATATGGAGACATACCAATCGGTGTCTTATACGCCGTTCTATACGCCCAAAGTGCATCATTGAGCTTAAAGCTCCAATCTTTCCTTGTGGTATTCACCGTTTTCTCAAGAATGGACTTGATCTCACGATTTGAAATTTCCGCTTGTCCACTAGTTTGTGGATGGTAAGGCGTACCAATTTTGTGTGTTATGTTGTACTTCTTGAGGAGAGCGTGGAAAGCCTTCTTGAAATGTGAGCCTCCATCGCTTATCACCACTCTTGGTGTTCCATGCCTATTGAATATGTTTTCCCTTACAAAATCACAAACAACTTGAGAGTCATTAGTCTTGGTGGCTCTAGCTTCCACCCATTTTGAAACATAATCAACGGCAAGAAGTATATAAAAATTTCCATTCGAATTGACAAAAGGGCCCATAAAATCAATACCCCACACATCAAAAATCTCAACGGCAAGAATTGGTGTGAGTGGCATTTGATTTCGAGCACCTGGATTGCCCGTTCGTTGACATCTATCACACGATTTACAAAAAACATATGAATCTTCAAACAAGGTGGGCCAATAAAATCCACTCTCGAGAACTTTGAGAGCGGTGCGCTTAGAACCAAAGTGGCCACCACAAGCAAAAGTGTGGCAAAAGGAGAGAATGGATTGAAATTCGGAGTTAGGTACGCACCTTCGCATTATTTGATCAACGCCATATTTCCATAAGTATGGTTCATCCCACACATATTGCTTAGCTACCTTCTTAAGTTTCATCTTTTGGAAGTTGGACATTGTACTAGGTACTTTCCTTGTCACCAAGTAATTCACTATATCCGCATACCAAGGTGTTGATTCTTCCATGGAGAAAAGTTGTTCGTCCTAAAGCGGTCATGTAATGGAAGTTCCTCTTGAGACATAACAAGTCTACTAAGATGATCCGCAACGGTATTCTCCACACCCCTCTTATCATGAATTTCTATGTCGAACTCTTGTAACAATAGGATCCACCGGATTAATCTTGGCTTAGCTTCTTTCTTCTTTATTAAGTGTCTTAGTGCGGCATGATCGGAATACACAATAACCTTTGTACCCACCAAGTATGATCGAAATTTTTCCAAAGCAAAAACTATAGCCAATAACTCCTTTTCCGTGGTAGAATAATTGATTTGTGCATCATTAAGGGTCCTAGATGCATAATAGATAACATGGGACAACTTGTCCACCCTTTGACCCAAAACGGCTCCAACCGCATAATCACTAGCATCACACATTAATTCAAATGGAAGATTCCAATCCGGTGATTTGATAATTGGCGCACTTGTCAACATATCCTTTAATTTGTCAAAAGCATCCTCGCATTCCTTGTTGAAGTCGAAAGGTACCTCCTTTTGTAATAACTTGCACATCGGCATGGAGATTTTGGAGAAATCCTTGATAAACCGCCTATAGAAACCTGCATGACCAAGAAAAGAACGGATCTCCCTCACCGAAGTGGGATATTGTAAGTTTCTTATTAAATATATCTTTGACTTGTCCACTTCGAGCCCTTGAGAGGACACAATGTGACCAAGTACTATGCCGTGGTTTACCATAAAGTGACATTTCTCCCAATTAAGGACAAGGTTTGTGTCTATGCATCGTTTAAGAACTAGTTCAAGGTTATTTAAACAACCATCAAAAGAATTGCCATAAACACTAAAGTCATCCATAAATACCTCGATGATGCGCTCCACATAATCCGAGAATATACTCACCATGCATCTTTGAAAAGTAGCCGGCGCATTGCAAAGGCCAAAGGACATCCGTCTATATGCAAACGTTACAAATGGACAAGTGAAAGTGGTCTTCTCTTGGTCCTCCGGTGCAATAACAATTTGGTTGTATCCCGAATAACCATCTAAGAAACAATAATAAGAATTCCATGCTAACCTCTCCAACATTTGATCAATGAAAGGTAAAGGAAAGTGATCCTTTCGGGTTGCGGAATTAAGCTTTCTATAGTCAATGCACACTCTCCAACCGGTTTGAACTCTTGTAGGAACAAGTTCATCGTCTTGATTTCGAACAACCGTGACTCCGGACTTCTTTGGTACCACTTGTACCGGACTAACCCACTTGCTATCGGAAATTGGGTAGATTACCCCCACACTTAGCAATTTGAGTATCTCTTTTTTCACAACCTCCATCATGGGAGGATTAAGCCGACGTTGAGCATCACGTACCGGCTTCACGTTCTCTTCCATTAGAATCCGATGCATGGACATGGATGGACTAATGCCCTTGATATCCGCAATTGTCCACCCAATAGCCGTTTTGTGCTCTCTCAAGACTCTAAGCAAACGGTCTTCTTGTACCGGTGTGAGGTTCTTAGAAATAATCACCGGAAGCTCATCTCCATCTCCCAAGAAAGCATACTTCAAATGGTCCGAAGCGGCTTCAATTCTAGTTTGGGCGCCTTCACAATAGATGGTACAAGTATTTCATCATTCACGGGTAAAGAAATATATGAAACATTACCCTTTTTAGCTTCTTGCAATGTCGCCAAAGCACCACACATCTCCACCAATTCCTTGGAGATTTCAACATCCAAGTTAGACAAGCCATGGACGTCCAATTCAATGCTCTTTTGCAACACCACATCAAGTTCATCCTCTCGATTCAATTCCACCATTTGTTTCGCTAATGAATCAACCACATCAATGGAGTAAACGGAATGCACATCACTTGGGTAGCGCATGGCTTCAAATATGTTAAAGTGTATTATCTCCTTGTCGAATTCCATAGTGAGTGTACCCTTATCAACATCAATCTTCGTCTTTGCGGTCTTCATGAATGGCCTCCCAAGAAGTAAAGAAGTAGATGAACGGTTCTCATTATTGTCCATATCCACCACAAAGAAGTCCACCGGAAAAATAAGCTCATTTACTTGCACTAGCACGTCTTCTACAAGCCCCTTTGGATATATGTTAGACTTGTTTGCTAATTGGATAATAACTCTCGTCTCTTTCAAAGGTCCAAGATTCAAGGAATCATATATATCGGCCGACATCACACTAATGGAAGCACCCAAGTCAAGTAAAGCATGTTCAAACCTTTGCTTACCAATAGTAATTGGCACCGTGAAACCACCGGGATCCGTGCACTTTGTAGGCATCTTCTTCAATAGCATAGCCGACGCACTCTCACCAACTTTAGTAATTTCATTATCAAGCAACCTATCCTTCTTTGTGCATAATTCCTTCATGAACTTCGCATACCGTGGCATTGTCTTGATGGCCTCAATGAATGGGATGTTGATTTCAATTTTCTTGAAAATATCCATAAGTGCCTTGTCTTGAGCTTCTTTCTTGGATTTAGCAAAACGACTAGGAAAAGGAGGTGGAGTAGTGAAAGTAGGAACCGGTTCCTTGGATTGGTCGGTTGGTGTTGAATTCTCCTTTGGTGCGGTTTCCTCCTTGTCTTTGACTACCTCTTCAATAGCTTCTTCATGATGACTTGGACCATCCACTTGTCTTCCACTTCTTAAAGTAACCGCATTAACATTCTCTCTTGGATTCACAAATGGTTGTGAAGGAAGTTTTGTGGATGCTTGAGATTTTAATAAGTTCACATCGGTCGCCAATTGTCCCATTTGAGTTTGTAAGTCCTTGATGGCCGAATCGGTCTTTTGTTGGCTTTGTTGGAACATAGAAGTAAGACCTTGCACACCTTGCATTAACGCATTGAGCTTGTCATCATTCAAAGAATCACGCTCCTTGACTTGTTGTGGTTGGAATTGTTGAGAACCACCTTGTTGTTGAGGTTGGAGACGTGATTGTTGAAAACCTCCTTGTTGCGCATACGGATTAGGAGCCGCCGCTTGCTTGTTTGCATAACTAAAGTTAGGATGATCCTTCCAACCGGGATTATAGGTATTGGAGTATAGATCGTACCTTGGCCTTTGATTTGGATATAAAGCATTCACTTGTTCGGTCTCATCATCCGGAATAATTACCGCGGCCATCCTTTGCATCATTATCTCCATGTTACTCATCCTTTGATCAAGATGTGATGATGAATCACTAACTTCATGCACTCGCCTAACCATTGGTTCATCCCTTGTGTAGAATTGTTGCGAGTTTGCCGCCATACTTTCAATCAACTCTCTAGCTTCGGTCAAAGTCTTGTTCATTAGTGCACCACCACCCGCAAGCGTCAAGAAGAGACCTATCACTTGGGTGAAGAGCTTCATAGAAGTATTGGAGTATCATAACGTCACTAAATTGATGGTGTGGACAGCTTGCCACCAACCTCTTGTATCGCTCCCAACATTCATACAATGATTCTCCCACTTGTTGTTTCAATCCACAAATCTCCTTGCGAATTTGAGTAGCTTTGGATGCGGGAAAATATCTCTCGAGGAAAAGTTTCTTCATCCCATTCCATGTTGTGATACTTCCTAAGGCAAATAATATAACCATTCCTTAGCATTGCCCACCAAAGAAAACGGGAAAGCTTTCAACATTGCTCCATCCGCATTAGTTTCCGGAGGAAGCATGGCCATAACTATGGCATAGAAGTCCATAAGATGTTTGTTTGGGTCCTCATTCACCATGCCATGGAACTTTGGTAACTCTCTAATCAACCCCGGCTTGATCTCGAAGGTTGAGTTAGTTTGGATACACCATTGTTGTGTATCAAGCTTGTGAGAAGCTAGGTCTTTGAGTGTACGTTCAGCCATTGTTTCTTCCTCTTTGTCCGAATCACTTGATGAAGAAGGAGGAAGTGGAGTGTTAATCGCACGAATGAAATCCTTTAGTTGAGTGCCGGATCGAAGACGTATCGGACTCTTGTCTGCCCTCTTTAAGCATTCACCAAAGGTATAACACCTGAAACAAGATTCTCACAAACTAAGTTAGATACGGTAAAGAATCTAACAAAGCAAGAATAAAGCAAAAATAAAAATAAAAACAACTAAAAATCGCCCGTTGCTCCCCGGCAACGGCGCCAAAATTTGATGCGTGTCGTAGGTGCAATCAAATTAATCAATGTTCCCACTCAATTAAAAATAATATAATGGAAGTCAAGTTCGTTCCCACGAGGAGCAAGAGATCTTAGTTGTAAAAGTTGTCACGAAAGGGGGTGTAAAAAGCAAAAGAAAATAAACAAAGCAATTAAAATCGAAAGTTGAAAATAATAAGAGAGACAAGACCAAGGAATCCTTCTTCGTTACGAAACAATGAATCAAGTTATGTTCTTTTCTACTTGTTATTAGTCACAAATTATCACCAACCGTAGGTAAAGCAGCTAGATCAGTGCTAAACCCCTAAATCCCTTCTATCACGTATTACACGGAAGTTCTCGACTACCGGATTCTATTTACCAAACCACCTAGTAGTAGATCACTCTAGATGTAATTTAAATAAACGCATTAAGATTCATGAACTTATTAGGTCAATATTAGTAGTTGGACTCTTAGATCAAGGTCTACTTGCTAACGTTGTTTTCACACACAATTGCTCCACGGAATCCCTCCGCAAGGTCTCGTGTTTGCTACTTATGTAAAGTGTCGAGAACGATTACTTATCCCCTAACTTATACTAGCTTTAGATCAAATTAACAAATCAATTTAGCGTGCACTCCAAACAATCTATCAATCAATCATGAATGTCTTTAAGATCATTCCTATTAGTAAAAACAAACGATAATCATGTGAAAAACTTCAAGATAGAATTGAAAACAAAAACTCAAAACATATGTTAAGAACTAGGAATTCATCCTCAATCAATAAAATTAGCTACTCATGTTTTTGAAATTCACACAAATAATAATAATTAAAAGAAGAATTTTCAAGTTCACACAAATAGTTAAAAAGAAGAATTTTCAAAAGCTATAAAAAAAAACAAGTGTTGTGTGTGTAGAGAGGTGTGTAAAAGATGTAGAAAACTTCTCTATTTATAGGCTTCAATATTCTCCAAATCTTCCAAGGAATAGAACCATTTTCCTTTTGCAATTCAATTTCCAAATTCAAGTCTTTCTCTTCTTCCATCTTCTCTTTCCAAATTTGAGTCCAATTCTCCATCCAATTCCTAGCCCAAGTCTTCACACCCATGAGAGAAGTCCATAGAAAATTCTGGATTTTTTGCTCGCCGGAAAACTGGTATTGTGGTCGGAATCCGGCCGGAATAGTCGCCGGAAAGTACCTCGGGTGACCGGCAAAGTCAAACCGGTCAACGAGTCAACTCAGTGGGTCAACTCGGTCAAACCGAGTTAGCTGGTTCTAGTCAAACCGGGTCCAGTCAGAGTATGGGTCAGAGTCAGACCTGAGTCAGTCACTGCCTTGGCTGAGTGAGCTGACTAGCCTTGGCTCAGGTCATTGCACAGGCCGAACTGTAATGCACAATCATCGTGCATCAGCTGCCATGATCTCGATTTTCACCAGTACCAGCCATGAGCCATTCCTCCCTAAACCTTCAGCTCCATCACCATTTATGTACCAACTCAACTCCATAACAAATATGCTCTTCTGTCTTTCATAACACAACATTCTGCAGTTCAATTCACTCTTTGCTCTTCACAGCTCCATAGTAGCATCATCTTAACCTCAATTCCACCGCAATACGTAACTCAACTCCATAGTCAATCTTCACTAAGTTTCATAACCATCTCACCAAAATGCCCAACAACACTTGCATTGCAGAAACTCCAACCATCCAAACTACACAAAGAACACCACATTCCGTCATCTCGTTTCAACACTGACAATTCACTAAGTTCAAAGATCACTTTAAGCTCATTCCCTTGTAATCTCGGTTCAACAGGTCATAACTCCCATCACTAACATCAATTCTAGCCTTGCCTGCCATTGCTTCGCTGCCATTACCTGACTCAACCTGCAGCGCCTTTCTGATCATCTCGAGCACCATTGCTCTCTCAGTTCAGCACTCCCATGAATCTCAATGCATAACCTGCCCTGCCCTGTAACCTTCCAACTCACTGCAACTCAAACAATTCTACACTCACTGCATCATTCTTGCACTATCTCCCTGCAAAGATCTCTGCTCTCTCTCGCCCCTGCACTCCCATATCCTGTTCATTCAACCTCGAGCAAAGCCATTCCCACCACTACCCGTCACACAGCAAATGGCCTTATGGCCATACCACCACTACCATCACCCGAATTTCAAATGGCAACAAGACTCCACCACTAATCTTTCCCCTTTAAGAACGTGACATCCATTTTACAAGTGAATGACAGACCCAATTCACAACACCATCTTAGCCATTTACATTTAATCCTCTGCTTATTCCACCATCTCCAGATGCTTCAACTCCATTGGCACAGACACGTCTCTTTCATGACCAATGCCTAACCTCCAACCCATTCATCCTCCGAATCATCACAAGCAACATCTATCACATACCAACCCCTTTCGATCTTCATTCCTCTCTCGGTTCTAAGCAGTGAGCATCCGATTGAACTTCAATTCCTTCATCGCATTCGACTCAACTCGAGTCGACTTCATCTCCTCCTCCCTCTCTTGTATTCGAGATTCACATAAACCGCAAACCCTAATTGCTTCTCGATCCGATTGATTTCATAAGCAGCTCAATCATCAATTCTCCTATGGCCACTCGTTCTCGATTCAAAGATCTCCCCGAGCTCACAACCTTTTAATCTTTCTTCGTGGCAAGTTCTTCCACATTCTATCGTTTTACGCCGAGACCTCTACAACGAATTCCTTCATCTCTCGAGCTTTAATTCTTCTCGATCTCTCGATTACTTCATTTACCGATTCTCTCCTTCTCTTCTTGTAACGATTCAATCTCTCGTTCTTCTCTCGATTTCATCACCATGAGCTCGGCAATCATCATCGCTATGTCTCGATCTCAATTTATCAACCAACAAACCCTATTAATTTCTCTCCAATCTCTCTCGATTTCTGACAGCCGCTGTCTTAACTTCTATCTCTTTCAGATGGAAATAATGAGACGAATGAAAAAGAGGTCTCTCTCGATTTAGGTTTAGGATATAATGACACCCGACACCCCGATAAGGGATAACTCAGCTGGTTGTCCCTTAACCTCAGCTAGTATATGTTTATTACTCCTCCAAATTGGGTTGCCCCTTAACCTTGACTGAGCTCCGGATAGTGTTTGCCCATGAAATGACAATTTTGCCCTTTTGGTTCAAATTGAGTGATTTCTTCTTCTTTTCTCCCGTGCGACTCCAAAGTAGCTACAAAACTCAAAACAAGCGTAAAATACATAATTTACAAGAAAAATAGCGAAGAAAGCATAAACAATAGATAGTAAATAGGATGTATTCTACACCCTATCAAACAGCCTCGTATTATCAATCACCTCACGATAATCTTAATCGACGCGGCGAAAGAAGATATTGTGGAATCACAAACGATGAGACGGAGATGTTTGTGATTACTTTTATATCTTGCATATCGGAGATATCAATCTCAAGCCATTCGTTACGATTTTACTCAATACGATAGAAACAGCAAGATCATATCACACAACTACAAGAAAGTAGTATCGGTCTGGCTTCACAATCCCAATGAAGTCTTCAAGTCGTTAACCTACAGGGTCTCGGTAAGAAACCTAAGGTTAAATGAGAATCGACTCTAGCTTATAAAACTAGTATCACACAGGTGGTGTGGGGATTAGGTTTCCCAGTTGCTAGAGTTCTCCCTTATATAGTCTTTCAAATCAGGGCTTGCAATCAATGTTAGCTTAGTAACAAAGCATTCAATATTCACCGTTAGATGAAAACCTGATTAGATTCAAGCTAATATCTTTCAACCGTTGGATCGAAAACTTAGCTTGTTACACACAAATGAAATGCACGTTTTTAGGTTTGTGTAACCGTGCCCAAACATGTACATTTGTTGGTTCAACAATAGTTAACCAAATGGTTAGCCATATGAGCACTTTCATATTAACCATATTCTTCTTCACCATAACTAGTTCAAATGACTCAAATGAACTAGTTAGAGAGTTGTTCAATTGCTTAGATCTTATATAAGTATACAAGACACAATCGAAGCAAAAACAATTTGATTCACTCGAATCGATTCATGAACTTTATAGCCACGGTTTGCAAACTTGCATTCCTTAGTTAATATAAGTATAAGTTCACGAATAATCGTTTTTAGATATAACCAACCTAAGTACGCGGAATAGGTACGCGGACTTAAGTACCCAGAATAAACTTGTAACAAGTTTACAAACTCCAGTAGATTTTCTCGGGAAGAGAACCTCCGATGGTTCGTGAACTGGGTTCGCGGACTCTTGTTCCAGTTTTCCTGATCAACAAATTAAGCATACTTTGGTTCAAGGAATAAGGACTTATACATGTATGCGTTTCCACACAATGGTTATATAATCTAAACTCTCATTTCAATCATTGAAACATTCTTAGAGGACGTTATATAGTTGTTATTCACAAACCATTTTTCGTCAAAGTCATTTTCAAAGTGATTGAAACATAACATGACTTGCGTCACTAGGTAAAGATGAACTTGGTCAAAGCGAAAGCTTACCAATACATATTTTGAGAAATAGATAGGCGAGATAAACTCGGCTCGAAATAGCAAATGTGTATAATCAAAGTCTATCTAGTAAAACGACTTTTGTCTCAAAATAAAAGACAGAGTAGATAGACTTTTGAGTGATAGATAAGTTCAAGTCTCCACATACCTTTTAGTCGATGAAGTTCCACCAGTTCCTTGAGTAGTTCTTCGTCTTGTATGATGATCGCCATGGAGTTCTTAAGCTCAACTACACTTTCTATCCTAGTCCGAGACTTAGCTATAGTAGACTAGAAATCAAGACTTATAGTTTTGATCACTAACATTAACAAACATGCTTGAGATAGCAACGCATGCAAGTTCGACCGAGCAGTGATCTAACAATCTCCCCCTTTGTCAATTTTAGTGGCAAAACTATCAGTACATATGGAATACAAAAATTAAATAAATAAACTTTTGTAGCTCCTATTCCATATGCCTAATCTTCAACATTACTCGAAATCTTCGTCACTTCCAAGTACTCCAATGATCCCAAAGGTTGTAAGTTTAGCATCATCGTTGTTGAAAATCCGTAGCTATAACAATGAGAAAACAAGAATTCTCAATCATTGTTATAAAGTGTCATAGTATTATTATACAACATCAAAGTTCAATTGTATCACAACTTCGACAACAATACTATGGTGATATGTATCACTCCCCCTTAGTCAATACTCCATCTCACATGGAAACCACTCCCCCTTACATAATGATCCGAAAACCATATGTGTTGGAGCATTGCTTGGTTGAACCCACTAGCGTTGGTATGTCAAGCTAGTTGTAAAATTTAGTTACCAAAACGCATTCTTGATTTAGTATACTAAAGATAGTTTCGGACAAGATTAGGTCTAAGAAGAGCTATTCTTGAAGGATGAAGACTGAAGATTACAAGAAGACATCAACAAGGACTTCATCAACAAAGGTATGTGGTGATTGATTTCATTTGGATTCTTGTTAAATTCTACCTTTCTAATCTATCGCAACAAATGGAACAATTCCTGTGACGGTTAATATACATTTATGTATATATACTTGAGGTTATTTGAGACACGACTTTTGTGACAATAACCTTTATCCTTGGAAAGGTTCTCATGTTATAGTGAATGAGCTTACGAATTCAACGAGCCAAGAATCACTCAATTCCGAGTTATAACGATGAAGTTATGAGTGATTTATTAAAGTAACAATTATAAGTGTTGCTGTAATTGTTACAGTTCGTTAGTAGGAAACAATCCATGGACTGTTTTTAACGGTTAACGGACTTGGGCTCAATTACGTGACTGAAAGGCATTTTTGGTCAAGTTGGTGATGTTTCCTTATCTTGGCAAGATGGCTATTAATCCAAACATATTTGATTACCATATTAAAGTGTTTGTGATAACTTTAAATTCCTACATATGTTAAAATGTGATTTATTCACATAAATATAAAATTTGCTAATTAATTATTTATTTAATTATTTTGGCAAGAGTTGTAACTTAGGAAAGACTCCCAAAATTAGGAGAGTCTTGAAAAAGGAAAATTGCTTTGCTTAGTTTTCAGCTATGTTTCACTATAAATATAGAGTTCGTGAATGTTACACATTTTCATCTCCTTTGGAAAAATTGGTGTAAGCTCATAAGGTTGTTTTCCATGTCTTCTGTTCTTCGTGAACATGAGTGAGATAAAAGTCTTTGTATTGGGGATCACAAAGCCGAGTTGGATTAATCTTCGTGATTGATTATACAACTTGTAATCTAGGTTTTTCACCTCTTGTCTATTCTAAGGTTTTCTCTTCTGATATAAAACCATTCAAGTTTTGTTGATCATAAACCCTAGGTTTTGATAGATTTCAGTTTCCGATCGTATACCAACACTTGTTAGTCGAAATCGGAAGCTAGAAAGAAAACTTCGATTAAGGTATCTCGTAAAAATCCTTAAGAAGTTTTAAACAAGAAATCTATAGATTTATTCTAGTAGTTCTTGTTGTAGAATTGTTAGGGTTTTCTTAACTTGGAAATTGATCTTTGGAATCGCCCAAGTTTACTTACGAAAATCAGGTTCACGGACTCCTTGTGTGTACGTATACTGATTGTAAGTTAAAACCCTATTCTACAAGTTTGTTTTGATTTCACTACTTTTTAACCTTGATTCACATCTAAAGGGAAATCAAACCGGTGTTTTGCGCAAACAAAATATCGAATCCTATCAATCGTGTTGTTGTATCTTCTAAAGAGAGCCTTGGGTTCTGCTAGAAGATTTACGAGAAGAATTCCTAAAGACAATCGGTGTTGTGCTAGGAGTTCTATTTTTGCTGAAGCAGTTATTACATCTAGTCCGAATAGGTAGTAGGAAATTGGTGTAATAGCTTATAATCAGTGTGTGTTTATTCTGGACTAGGTCCCGGGGTTTTTCTGCATTTGCGGTTTCCTCGTTAACAAAATTTCTGGTGTCTGTGTTATTTCTTTTCCGCATTATATTTTATTTATATAATTGAAATAATACAGGTTGTACGTTAATCAATCATAGTTGTTAAATCCGACCTTGTTTGTTGGATAAGACTTGATTGATCTTGAACAATTGATTTTGTTATTTTGACATTGTTAGACCAGTCCGAACTAACCCTGTTTCAAGTAGACACCGTGTTGAAATATTCCTTTAGTGATTGTTGCTTAAAGAGGTTTATACACGGTGGATATTGAATAGGTTGTGATTAACACAAAAGATTTTGGTTCAAGAGTTTCACACTAAAATCAGGTTTACGGACTTGTTTCTGTTTAACTCTGATTGTGTTGAAATAGAGATATTATTCCTTGATATACTTTTCTATAAGATTGAGTCTGACTATATAGTTGATTCTCTTGAAAGTATATTGTAGTAAGTCCTCTCAGATTGCCAAACGAAATATTGGGTGTGGTTGTTAGACCCCCGCTTTTTCAGTTGGTATCAGAGCAGGCAAACACGCTAAGACCTCATAAGTCTGTGTTTGAAGAAATCTGATTATGGACAGATGTGATATCTCTATAAACGTACCGCCAGTCTTCGATGACACGAACTATTTATGGTGGAAAATTGCTATGTGATCTTTTATTCAAGCGCGAGATTTTCAATCATGGGTTCATATTGTTAATGGCTATAATCCTCCATTAGTTACAGTAGACGGTGTAACTTTTACAAAGGATATTGGTGAATATAGTGATCTTGAGATTCTTGATGCAAACCAAAATTCTAAAGGATTAAATTCTATCATCCATGCAATTACCCCACATCTTCAGCACCACGTGACTACGTGTAATAAGTCTAAAGAAGCTTGGGATACTTAGAAACCGTATTTGAAGGGAATGTCGCAGAGAAAGAAGCGAGGCTTCAAAACCTCGCATCTGACTGGGAAAACCTTCGTATGGAAGACGAAGAAATGTTTGATGAGTTTAATCACAAAGTGTCTGAAATTGCTAATGCATCTTTTGCATTAGGTAAGACTATTCCTGAAAAGGACATTGTGATGAAAATTCTCAGATCGCTGCCATTTAGATACGACTCTAAGAAGCATGCCATCGTTGAAGCAAATGATTTTTCTACACTATCCAGAAAAACTCTTGCTGGAAAGTTAAAGATCTTTGATAATGAACACGCATCTAGAAAAGAGTTGATTTCTATTAAAGCTGTAAACAATTCTGAATCCTCTAAGGATAAATCTGGTTCGCCGGATACTAAGGATGTTACTCCACGACAATTTAGAAAATTCTTGAGAGACAGGAAAAAGAGTTTTTCTAAAGGTGCAACATCTCCTAATGATGATGTACAATGCTATAACTATTGTGGTTTCGGGCATCTTTCTTCAGTATGTCCTAGCTGGAGCCGTAGACAATCAACATATGTAGATGCTTTGCCTACTCTTGATGATGGACCTGAATTTTATAATCCCCAAGAGTTGGCAGGCGAGGTTGCATTAGCTTTTGGAAAAATTCTTTCGGATACTGATTTTGATTCTGACGAAAAAGTGTTCCATGATGATCCAGTTGCTAATAATCTTCTAAAATAATGTCATCAGAAACTCTCGGCTGCTGAAAGCACCATTTTCAGTGAGAAAGTTAAATATGATAGACTTCGTAGTTGAAATAAAGACTTGCAAGACCAACTTGATTCTAGTGGTGCAAGAGATTATCTCAACGAAATACGAAAGCTTAAAGAAGAAATTTCCGAGGTTCGAGATCGGGAAATTATTCTTCACGCAAAGCTAGATAACTTGGAGAACATTGAGATGAACCTGTTATTTGATTCGGAATGAGAAGATCACAAAGTTCAATATGAATCATCCAAGAATGATCTAGTTATTGCGCTTGAAAAGGTCAAAAGGTTGGAAGAAGAAAACTCGAGCTTAAAAGAGAGTTTGTCTAGAAATAAAGAATCGGAAAAATTAACCTCAATATTGGGAGCATGTAGAATTCATCGTGATACACGAGGATTGGGCTATGAGGGAATAGACGCTCCTGGTATTTGCAAAGAGGTAAAATTTGTAAAATCTAAAGATTCTTTTAAACCAAAACCTTCTACGGTTGACAAAAGTAAATTATCTCTACCAACTGTCGATGACGAAAAGAGGAAATTCTGTCAAGCTCCAAAGCAAGCACATACACATTCAGGTAACTTTAAACATAACTTTTTCCATTATATTAAACATTGTTTTTATTGTGGAAAACCAGGTCATTTGCAAAGGAATCGCAGATATCATAAACGAGATAAAACCAGATCCGATTCTGTTAAGATAACAAGATCTGATGTTCCAAACTGGAGAAAAACTGAGTCTCATAATTTCAGTTCTTCTAGTATTCCCTCCAAGAAATTTCATAATTATATTGGGGATAAAAAGAAATATGTTGTTCCAAAAGCTACTCAGAAATGGGTACCAAAGAAGATCAACTGACTAACTAAATAAACGTCTGCCTTGCAGACTCCACAATCACGAGACATCAATCTATCACATGGGGGGATATTAACTAGGGTTTTGGTCTAGAGTTCTACGGCACGTGTGTTCATACACACGATGAGAATGTGAGCAAGTCGTGCAATCAGTTGAAGGAGTTAGCAAAGTAATGGATGGAAAATCAACCAAGTCTTCGTACGATGAGCAACTAGTTTTAACACGATTTCCACTTCCCCACTCTTTGACTCCGAAAACTGTCACACTTCATGGGATCAATGTGTTTACAATTCTAGAAATATAAATAAGTCTCTGAATCATGATTGAAAAACAAGACAATCTTACGTCAAACAAACAACAAGAGATTAACAACTCAACGTCTGAGTAATTACTCTCAACATAGCAAAATTTAATCAATCAGAACTTATTTTATTCTTACGCAGAATACACAACACACTTACAATCTTCGATCACCATTGATCTCACGCATTTCTCAGCTTCCCTCCTACAGATCGACCCATCCTCTCTTGTGACCGAATTGACTCTGGAACGACCATTGTCTTGGTTTAGGCCAGAGTCTTACAGATTGATCTCTCGAATTCAAAGTACTCCCTCTTTGCAGTGCATCTGTGTGAGGTTATACAGTTCTCTCGGTTCAAGGAGTTTCCTCCGCACGGTCGCCTCCTCAATTTCTTAAGAACCAGCAACTCGTTTTTCCCCATCTACAGTAATCGATCCTTGTAATTGGCGTAACCGGTCCTAGTAATTGGTGTAACCGATCCTGGTAATTGGTGTAACCGATCCTAGTGACTTGTGTAACCGATCACAAGTAATACCATGAGTATATGGTAACTGGTCTTGGTAATTGATGTAACCGATCCTGGTAACTGATGTAACCAGTCCCAGTAACCATATTAAGGTAGCTAGAACCAATCCTTGTGTTTCGGAGAACCGTAAACCCATGATTAGTGATTTGATATTTGATCAATCACATAGTTGTCTTGGAATACAGATGAAAAAGCGGGGGTACAACAACCACACCCAATATTTCGATTAGCAATCTGTATGGACTAACTCCAATATACTTTCAAGAGAATCAACTAGACTCAATCTTAAAAAAGTATGTCAAAGAGTTATTTTATCTCGATCTCTCGATTTAATTCTTACTCAAGCAAATAGAAATCTGCGAGTCTAATTAAATATTAGAGAGATAACTTGGATGGTACCAAAGACCAATATCCAAGTGTCAATCAATGTAAATCAACAACCAAAGGTTGGATATTCTAATTGATTGATCTTAACGTACAACCTGTGATATTTCAATTATATAACAAAATATAATGCAGAAAAGAAATAACACAGACACCAGAAGTTTTGTTAACGAGGAAACCGCAAATGCAGAAAAACCCTGGGACCTATTCCAGATTGAACACACACTATATTAAGCCGCTACAGACACTAGCCTACTATAAACTAACTTCGGTCTGGACTGTAGTTCAACCCCAATCAATCTCACACTGATCCAAGGTACAGTTGCGCTCCTTACGTCTTTGATCCCAGCAGGATACTACGCACTTGATTCCCTTAGCTGATCTCACCTACAACTAAGAGTTGTTACGACCCAAAGTTGAAGACTTTAATAAACAAATTTGTATCACACAGAAAAGTCTACGGTAATAGATAAATCTGTCACCCACAGAAATACTTACGAGTTTTTATTCCGTCTTTTGATAAATCAAGGTGAACAGGAACCAATTGATAACCCAGACTTATATTCCCGAAGAACAACCTCGTATTATCAATCACCTCACAATAATCTTAATCGACGCGGCGAAAGAAGATATTGTGGAATCACAAACGATGAGACGAAGATGTTTGTGATTACTTTTATATCTTGCCTATCGGAGATATCAATCTCAAGCCAATCGTTATGATTGTACTCAATACAATAGAAATAGCAAGATCAGATCACACAACTACAAGAAAGTAGTATCGGTCTGGCTTCGCAATCCCAATGAAGTCTTCAAGTCGTTAACCTACAAGGTCTCGGTAAGAAACCTAAGGTTAAAGGAGAATCGACTCTAGCTTATAAAACTATTATCACACAGGAGGTGTGGGGATTAGGTTTCCCAGTTGCTAGAGTTGTCCCTTATATAGTCTTTCAAATCAGGGTTTGCAATTAATGTTAGCTTAGTAACAAAGCATTCAATATTCACCGTTAGATGAAAACCTGATTAGATTCAAGCAAATATCTTTCAACCATTGGATCAAAAACTTAGCTTGTTACACACAAATGAAATGCACGTTTTTTATGTTTGTGTAATCGTACTCAAATATGTACATTTGTTGGTTCAACAATAGTTAACCAAATGGTTAGCCATATGAGCACTTTCATATAAAAAATATTCTTCTTCACCATAACTAGTTCAAATGACTCAAATGAACTAATTAGAGAGTTGTTAAATTGCTTAGATCTTATATAAGTATACAATACACAATCGAAGCAAAAACGATTTGATTCACTCGAATCGATTCATGAACTTTATAGCCACGGTTTGCAAACTTGCATTCCTTAGTTAATATAAGTATAAGTTCACGAATAATCGTTTTTAGAAATAACCAACCTAAGTACGCGGAATAGGTACGCGGACTTAAGTACCTGGAATAAGCTTGTAACAAGTTTACAAACTCCAGCAGATTTTCTTGGGAAGAGAACCTCCGACAATACGCGGACTGGGTTCGCGGACTCTTGTTCGGGTTTTCCTGATCAACAAAGTAAGCATACTTTGGTTCAAGGAATAAGGACTTATACATGTATGCGTTTCCACACAATGCTTATATCCAACAATGGTTATATAATCTAAACTCTCATTTCAATCATTGAAACATTCTTAAAGGACGTTATATAGTTGTTATTCACAAACCATTTTTCGTCAAAGCCATTTTCAAAGTGATTGAAACACAACATACCTTTCGTCACTAGGTAAAGATGAACTTGGTCAAAGTGAAAGCTTACCAACACATATTTCGAAAAATAGATAGGCGAGATAAACTCGGCTTGAAATAGCAAATGTGTATAATCAAAGGCTATCTAGCAAAACGACTTTTGTCTCAAGATAGGAGATAGAGTAGATAGACTTTTGAGTGATAGATAAGTTCAAGTCTCCACATACCTTTTAGTCGATGAAGTTCCACCACTTACTTGAGTAGTGCTTCGTCTTGTATGATGATCTCCATGGAGTTCTTGAGCTCAAATACACTTTCTATCCTAGTCCGAGACTTAGCTATAGTAGACTAGAAATCAAGACTTATAGTTTTGATCACTAACATTAACAAACATGCTTGAGATAGCAACGCATGCAAGTTCGACCGAGCAGTGTTCTAACAATCTCCCCCTTTGTAAAGTTTAGTGAAAAAACTATCAATACATATGGAATACAAAAATTAAATAAATAAACTTTTATAGCTCCTATTCCACATGCCTAATCTTCAACATTACTCGAAATCTTCGTCACTTCCAAGTACTCCAATGATCCCAAAGGTTGTAAGTTTAGCATCATCGTTGTTGAAATTCCGTAGTTATAACAATGAGAAAACAAGAATTCTCAATCATTGTTATACAGTTTCATAGTATTATTATACAACATCAAAGTTCAATTGTATCACAACTTCGACAACAATACTATGGTGATATGTATCACTCCCCCTTAGTCAATACTCCATCTCACATGGAAACCACTCCCCCTTACATAATGATCCAAAAACCATATGTGTTAGAGCATTGCTTGGTTGAACCCACTAGCATTGGTATGTCAAACTAGTTGTCAAATTTAGTTTCCAAAACGCATTCTTGATTTAGTATACTAAAGATAGTTTCGGACTAGATTAGGTCTAAGAAGAGCTATTCTTGAAGGATGAAGACTGAAGATTACAAGAAGACATCAACAAGGAATTAATCAACAAAGGTATGTGGTGATTGATTTTATTTGGATTCTTGTTAAATTCTACCTTTCTAATCTATCGAAACAAATGGAACAATTCCTGTGACGGTTAATATACATTTATGTATATATACTTGAGGTTATTTGAGCCACGACTTTTGTGACAATAACCTTTATCCTTGGAAAGGTTCTCATGTTATAGTGAATGAGCTTACGAATTCAACGAGCCAAGAATCACTCAATTCCGAGTTATAATGATGAAGTTATGAGTGATTTATTAAAGTAACAATTATAAGTGTTGCTGTAATTGTTACAGTTCGTTGGTAGGAAACAATCCATGGACTGTTTGTAACAGTTAACGGATGGGCCCAATTACGTGACTAAAAGGCATTTTTGGTCAAGTTGGTGATGTTTCCTTATCTAGGCAAGATTTTTATTAATCCAAACATATTTGATTACCATATTAAAGTGTTTGTGATAACTTTAAATTTCTGCCTAAGTTAAAATGTGATTTATTCACATAAATACAATATTTGCTAATTAATTATTTATTTAATTATTTTGGCAAGAGTTGTAACTTAGGAAAGACTCCCAAAATTAGGAGAGTCTTGAAAAAGGAAAATAGCTTTGCTTAGTTTTCAAGCTATGTTTCACTATAAATATAGAGTTCGTAAATGTTACATGTTTTCATCCCTTTTGGAAAAATTGGTGTAAACTCATAAGGTTGTTTTCCATGCCATTTGTTCTTCGTGAACAAGAGTGAGATAAAAGTCTTTGTATTGGGGATCACAAAGCCGAGTTGGATTAATCTTCGTGATTGATTATACAATTTGTAATCTTGGTTTTTCACCTCTTGTCTATTCTAAGGTTTTCTCTTCTGATATAAAACCATTCAAGAGTTGTTGATCATAAACCCCTAGGTTTTGATAGATTTCAGTTTCCGATCGTATACCAACACTTGTTAGTCGAAATCGGAAGCTAGAAAGAAAACTTCGATTAAGGTATCTCGTAAAAATCCTTAAGAAGTTTTAAACAAGAAATCTCTAGATTTGTTCCAGTAGTTCTTGTCGTAGAATTGTTAGGGTTTTCTTAACTTGGAAATTGATCTTTGGCGCCCAAGTTTACTTACGAAAATCAGGTTCACGGACTCCTTGTGTGTACGTATACTAATTGTAAGTTAAAACCCTATTCTACAAGTTTGTTTTGATTTCACTACTTTTTATTTGGTAGTTGTTCAAAACAAACACAAGATTTACAAAACTTTGATTCACATCTAAAGGGAAATCAAACCGGTGTTTTGTGCAAACAAAATATCGAATCGTATCAATCGTGCTGTTGTATCTTCTAAAGAGAGCCTTGGGTTCTGCTAGAAGATTTAGGAGGAGAATTCCTAAAGACAATCGGTGTTGTGCTAGGAGTTCTATTTTTGCTTGGCGCTTATTACATCTAGTCCGAATAGGTAGTAGGAAATTGGTGTAACATCTTATAATCAGTGTGTGTTTATTCTGGACTAGGTCCCGGGGTTTTCTGCATTTGCGGTTTCCTCGTTAACAAAATTTCTGGTGTATGTGTTATTTCTTTTCCGCATATATTTTATTTATATAATTGAAATAATACAGGTTGTACGTTAATCAATCATAGTTGTTAAATCCGACCTTGTTTGTTGGATAAGACTTGATTGATCTTGAACAATTGATTTTGTTATTTTCACATTGTTAGACCAGTCCGAACTAACCCTGTTTCAAGTAGACACTGTGTTGAAATATTCCTTTAGTGATTGTTGCTTAAAGAGGTTTATACACGGTGGATATTGAATAGGTTGTGATTAACACAAAAGATTTTGGTTCAAGAGTTTCACACTAAAATCAGGTTTACGGACTTGTTTATGTTTAACTCTGATTGTGTTGAAATAGAGATATTACTCCTTGATATACTTTTCTATAAGATTGAGTCAGACTGTATAGTTGATTCTCTTGAAAGTATATTGTTGCCAAATGAAAGTCCTTGTTAGACCCCTCGCTTTTTCAATATGTATTTGTAGTGTCGAAATACATATTGATTCTCTTTTTTGTCAATAAAATAAAGAGATATTGAAATTTCCAAAGAGACTTTTGAAATCAAGGAGTTTGTAAAGATACAAGAGCGACCTAAATGCTTTCATCAAGGAGTTTGT
Organism: Papaver armeniacum; assembly: GCA_023531295.1. Classification (NCBI taxonomy): domain Eukaryota; kingdom Viridiplantae; phylum Streptophyta; class Magnoliopsida; order Ranunculales; family Papaveraceae; genus Papaver; species Papaver armeniacum. The sequence continues at coordinate 50,196 of JAJJWW010001567.1, read as the reverse complement.
AAAGTTCAACTAAGAAGATTTGGCAATTAAGCACAAGTTCAATTAAGAACTCTCCCCCATAAAATGTCATTCCCGAAAGAACAACAAGAGCGACCTTAATTTCAAAAGAAAAGAAGGATTTATTTGGACATAACAAATCACATACGAATATGAATTTGAATCCAAAAATACTCAATTAGATTAACCACAAGAGAACCCATAATTAATCTAATCGGAAATGCTCAACATAAGAGAACTTACGGAGCCTCACAGTATATACATAAAATATGGATCAGGGAAGATCAATACTGCGGAATAAACAAGGATTCATTCTATTTTCCATCACTATTTGCACAATGACATATAATAGACATAATCCTCGTAATCAAAAGTTCATCCTATCTTCCATCAATAATGACATAATATGCTTCAAACTTTTGTGATGTCAAAAGCTCATTCATTCTTTTATCTATACATGCATATCAACATACGAAAGACTTAACTTTTGACAAGGTATGGGACAATCATAGTTCACGGACGCAAACACACATATCCCATAACAAATTGCAATATATAAAACCATAAAGATTAATATTGCAAAAATCATCTTCCAAACAATTTTTTAGAATTTAAACAAATAAACCTAAAAACATGAAGATGAAAACGTCGGACATAGCTATGTGTAATCACAATAATGGCTATTCCAAATTCTAGTTATTCTTCTAAACAAAATAAGAAAAAAAAATTTATCCGAAGATTTACTAGATGTTAAGACCTTTGAAGAATTGTTTATCGTCCCCGAACTCCTTGTAGTCAACTGTAGTTGCAGGAAATCCCACACTACACCCCTCACTAGAATTTACTCAACTAATCCATTAGAAGATGAATAACTATAGATTTTATTGATTATTTTCTTGAAATGTTTACAGAGGAAGGAAGAACAGAGTTAAAGAAATTACAATCACTCTAAATTTTCTCTCTCCTAATGACTTGCTTAACAATTCAAAAAGAACCCCCCTACACAACAGACTTACTCACCCCTTTATATAGGGTAGTACACAGTGGATGACAGCTAAGATGTCCTTTATTTTCGAGAATAACTCGCAAAGTATCGCAAGTGTACATATACTAATTCTCGCGACACTCCCAAATCTCGCTGAGTCTTCACATTCTTCTCATGTTCTGGCTGTCGTCATTCATTGTGTCATTTATTTTACTTCTCTGTGACTTCCTCGCGGTATCGTTATTTATTAATCTCGCGAAGTATTAATCTCGCGATATTCTGATCCTACATCAACAACCATTGGGACATAAGGTTCATGAAGATAGGAGTTAATATCAATAAACCTTCTTGACTGATGTCGAACCAGGGCCTTCTGAATCTCATGATTCTTAAACACAAAAGCTTTTATTTGTTGAATCTCCTTTTGCGTCTCCTTTAACACTTCAAGAACATCAGAAAACTTCTGAGAATTTGAAGGAACAGTTATAGGCTTCCTCACATTCCTTCTTATTTCTTTTCATTGTCGGAGCTAACGGAGATTTCTCTTTTTCCTTCATGATTGATGGCTTGATATTAACATCTTTTCCATCAGAAGACATGATGCTTGGAGTATACATAAACGTATGGGTTTGTGAGAGGAAATCACAATCTCAACAAGTGGTCTTAAGATAAAAGAAGTTTCAAGGAAGGAAAAAGGAATGTAGGGTTAACCTTTAACAGGTTCGTGCACGCACAATTCTGAACCCTAAAGAGAGTAGAATTGTCGAGAATGACCCTCCTTTATTGATAGACAGGGAATTCCAAAAAAAAAAAAACTAAGAAAAGAAGAAAACAAACTATTCTTAAAGCTTGAGAGGTACATAATCTTGTCTCTTTTAATCAGGAACATGAGACAAGATTTACAAATCAACACAATCAAGTTGTGTTGCGGTGAACAACAATTTGTCCACCATGTTCCTCTTGAGAGGAATCCTCAGACCTCTGTCTATCAAAACGATTTGACCATACTTTCTTCTCTAATGGTCTTGTTTTGTCCTTGGAAACTAACTTCTTAGACGAAGATAAAATCTTACATACCTCAGCGGTTTTCTGAGCAAGTTTAAGCTTATTTGCTAATCGATTTGCTCTTCGTTGAAGTTTGTTGACATGCCTGTAACACTTTGATAGTTCATGACCCTTTAGAGAACAATATGAGCACGTCAATCTTGGATAAAATTCAGGCATCTGAGATATGCAAGCAGCTAGACACATAGTGGAACCTGAAACATGATACACGTTTCCAAAGAAGGGGTCAATTTTTTCTTCCAGATTGGTTGAGTTTTCTTCTGAAAGAATATCAAGATTGATGTATGTATTGCTACAATTATCAAAATCAACATTTTCACCAAGAAGTGCAACACTTGATTTCTCGTCTTCATTAGAATCATAGCTGTCAGAAATTTCATCAATAGTTGCAACAAGACCTTTGTTCCCAGTGTATTTCTTTCGATTTGGACACTCATTTGCAAAATGACCAAAACCTTTACACTTAAAGCACTAAGGCATATCCTCGTCATCAGTTTCATCGATATCCCTATTTTTAGGAGGATTATGAGGTTTAACTGATGACCTAGGTTTGTCTCTTAAAAACCGTTTACTTCTCTTCAATAGAAGATCCCTAAACTGTCTTGTGATCAAAGAGACTGATTTGTCAACATCTTCATCTGATAAATCAGTCTCAGAAAGATCATCATCAGAGACATAAATACTTTTACTTTTGTCAAGTAATTTAGTGTTATTTTGTGCTTTGAAAGCAACATCCTTTCCGATTTTGAACGTGTGCTCATGATCAAAGATCTTTAGCTTTCCAACCAATGTGTTTCTGGAAAGAGCATCAAGGTTATTTCCTTCAACGATGGCATGCTTCTTAGAATCGTATCTAGATGGCAGCGATCTGAGAATTTTCATCACAATATCCTTTTCAGGAATAGTCTTACCCAATGCAAAAGATGTATTAAAAATTTAAGACACTTTGTGATTAAACTCATCAAATGAATCTTCATCTGCCATACGAAGGTTTTCCCAATCGGAGTTAAGGTTTTGAAGCCTAGCTTCCTTTTCACTGGTATTACCTTCGAATATGGTTTCTAAGATATCCCAAGCATCTTTAGACCTAGTGCACGTAGTCATATGGTGCTAAAGATCTGGGGTAATGGCATGTATGATGCAATTCAAACCGTCGGAGTTTTGCTTTGCAGTAAGTATCTCGGCAGGACTGTATTCACCAATGTTCTTAGGAACGTTTACATTCCTGTTGATGGTGGATTTTCATTAAGGGATGAAATTATAAAAGCCAAAATTATGCGCTAACATCTTACAAAAGATAAAGCCATTAATAAGTGATGAATATTTCCTCACCTTACTAATTCACCTAGAATAGAGCATGTGGCAACAATCCCAATATTCTGTGAATTAAATACATAAAATTCATCCAGGTTGGAGCATGTAGCAACAATCCCATATACCCTGTGAATTTACAGCATTATTAATTAATGCATGACCAGCCTTGTATTTCCTGTACTCATTCTGGTGCGGCATGACGACCGAGTGTTGTTCTCGGCAGAGCAACACGAATCTCCAAGCATTAATAATAAAACATGTACGAAATACCCATACAGAGCTACAACTCTCGGTGTGTTATCTAGCCCGATTGAGCATGTTTGAACTCCGAATCGACCATATCGGTCTCGAAACGATCATGACCATCCAACTTCACCAAAGATGATTGGATGGCCTAGATCGAATCCATAACCCTTAAGCAGGTATTGGAGTATTCACCACCGACTCAATACGTGCCCCGCATGGTCGGCCTCCCCAAGAGGGAAGCAACGCTTACCAGTTTGTCCAGCCAAAACAACATGGACGTGAAACCCTAAACTAGGGTTACGGCACATTACATGTGTCGCAAATCAGTCTCAACCATCCATCTTCGCAGGCATAGATGGAGGGTGTAGATGTAGATTCAAAGGGCCCAGAGCATGTCAACACAAATACCGTGGGCCCGCCTACATACATGAACAATCGGTCAGGACCAACCATGTTTGGTTGTCCCAATTCGTGCGTGCAAAACAATACATGAAGCACGGCCGGCCAAAACCCTAATTAGGGTTTGTATCGATCACGAGCGTATGTTTTCTCCTGATCGAATGAGGGGCTTAGGAGACAATTGAGCAGGTCCAGTGAGCATCAGCATGATCACCGTGGAACTATCTATCTCCTCACCCGATCGACCAAGGCATACCATGCCTGGTTTCTCCAAAACGCACGCCCAAACTAGTGTGGTCGCGCTTCCCAAATCACAAACTGATCTCGACCACTCAACTTCTCCAGACAAATTGAGCGGCTTAGATCACGTTTCTATGAGGCAATGAAGTACATGCGTGAACACCAGCCTATCACCCACACGCCGAATCAATCGGCCAAGACCGACCAAGCTTGGTCGTCTTAGAACGCGCGCCCAAAATTGGCATGATGCGCGGCTTTTGCGGCACCAGATTTCTGTTGCAAATCGATCTCAACCGCTCCTCTTTACCGGTCAAATTGAGTGTCCTAGATCGCACCTTTGTGAGACAGTGAGGTACGGACGTGTACACCGGCATGCCGTATACACGCATGCCCGGTCGGTCCTTTCCAAAACACCTCTCATGCTTGGTTTCGACCAAGCTGAAGAGTGATGTCTGCGCACCTCTTCAAAAACCCTAAAACTTCATCAACGGTCGCAGATGAGTGTCACAGATCATCTCGTCCGTCCAAATCTACCAGCTTGGTCAAGCAGCCCTGGTTAGGAGTTAAGAGACCAGCAAGGCGTCACCACAATCACCATCCACCACTCTTCCACATGGAGTAATCGGTAAAGTCAGGGCTTACCTGTATAGCCTCCAAACGATCACTCGAAGATGGCTGGACATGATGCTATTTTAAGATGCTTAAATTCGTGACTTACTCCGGTAAGCCTTAAAAACAACAATGCTTCATACATGATGAATATACTCGATGCAGTACCTGCGTAGAATACACACGATACTTCACAAGTATCGACTTCCTAAATAATTTAGTTATTTAGCCTAGCATTACATGCTACTTTCTGTGGATCCCGCGATCCACACACTCGAGACATCAATCATGTCACAAACTGGGGGATACATACTGGGGTATTGGTCTGGCGGTTTACAGCGTGCAGCGTGTAACGCGCCATCACAAGAACGTGTCAGGAAGTCATGGACGGTTAGATATGACAGGAGAAGTGGGCAAGACTGGTCGTGTAACACTAACACACAATTCCACTACTCCATCACTCCACTTCCTCCACTTCCCACGAGAGACGTGAATAAGGCTCAAATGACTTGTATAAATAGGTTCTCCTCCCTATTTCCAAAAACAGAACAAGTCCAGACAACAGAGGCAAGTCTTGATACCATCGTATTCAAACACCAGAACTGATAGCTTACATCCTGTAAGCCGGTTCTGCTCTCTGATACAAGTCATACATAACCAACACCTTCACAATCTCAACACCTTCTTCACTTCCCTCCCTAAGATCAACCCCATCTCCTTCACTTTGTGACCGAAACAAGTCTGGAACGGCCATTTCTTGGTTTAGGCCGGACTTGCACAGATTGATTTCTCGAATCTACAAGCACTCACCGCGCAGTGCATTTGTTTAGGGTTTAGATTCATTCCTCATCCACACACCCCAAATTACCAAATCCAACAGGAATAGTTTCACCCATAAACAATTGGTGACCACAGCGGGAGGTTGATCTCTCGGTTACAAAAAATTGAATTCTCAAATTTTTCGGTTTTTATCTCGCGATGTATCCTCACCCGGAAACCACGGGTGGTTCAGATATCATGGGAAGTGTAGCTAGAATGCTGGAGGATGTCTTGGCAAATCAAACCGGTATCGCTAGAAGACAGAGCGAGACATTTCGCCTTTTGAATGATATAACAACACAATTACAAGAAGGGTCGGCAGGCATCTACTCAGACAGTGCAAGAAACGCTGGATCCTTATTCAGGAGTCACACCTTTACCCGTGGAGATGCAGAAAGAGCGCGTAATCACAGGGGACTCGGGAGAAACGAACAACATGGTCCAGCCGACAACGAAGACTCGAGCCAACTCCACAGAGGAAAAGACTTGTCCGGGGTACCACAACGTCTACCGGGTGAAGAAAGGGAGCCTGCAGCTTATTGATGTTGTTTTTATGTTGTTTGTAAAAAGTGGTAAGAAAGATGTCGTTCCTCTCAGACTTGTGAAGGATTTTTAGATTCAAATAAAACTAGAAAACTCAAAGAAGGTTGTTATCAAGATTTTAAGAAGCACCGAGACTCAGGATTCCACCAAACTCCAATTTTTATGTGATTTAATCTAATCAATATTCGTGCAACTCTTTACGTTTAAAGTGATTCTAATATTTTGCAAAGGTAGATTTTTAGAATAACAATTGTATTTCGAAAGCATAGAATATCAAAAACCTAGGTCTAAGCATAGTCTATCAAGAGAAATCACAACTGCTTAGGAAAAATCATTCAATCAATTTTCAATCAAAGCAAATAATCTTAAAAGAGATTGCAAAAATTAATTAAAATAGAAATTACCACACACATCATGGAAAATTGGCTTCCTCCGTCGCCTCGGCTAAGGGGTTTAGCTCCTCATATTAATCACTTGCTCAAAATATCGGTTCATAGCTCAAAAGTTGATTAAAAGGATGAAAAACAATAAAACATCGTTTGCAACGCTGTAATGGCGTTACAAAGAAGTCATTACAATGGACCGTTACAGAGACGGACTTATGCACTTTTGAATTGTCGTTGAATATACGACCCCAGAAAAACGACTGTCCTTGAAGGTATTTTGTTCTTCGTGTTCTTCCTCATTGCACAGCCAGAAGAAATTGTTCAACTCGTGATTCTTGCTTCCCCGTTCTCTTCTAAACCTCCCCAAAGTGTTCGTCACTCCTGCTAGACCTCTCGAAACCTATTTATAGCCCACAAGTGTCTATTATAACTCGATTAAATCTCGAGAATATCTTTTTTTTCTTCTTGGCAAGGTTACGGGATTTCCTTTTTTCTTCCTCTTAACGCGTCTTCCGAGTTACATCTAACGTACTTAATCCCTCAAGGATATTATTGAATCTACCAAGAACCATTCTTCCCTTATCTCGTACGTAAATACCGTGTTTAGAACCAAGAAAACTCCGATAATAGTTCCATGTTTTATCCGCACTGTGACTTCCTCTTCCGCTTATCCAGCCCAACTCGGTCGATCCAATCACACATACCATCCCCGTTAGGCTATATCGGTCCAAACAACAAGTTCGGGCAATTGAATCGCTCTAAAACTCGCCGAAAATCCCACACAAAATCTCCGCTTCGTCTGCTGCCATTTTTTCCCGCCAATTTTGATTTTTTGAATGTTGAAGATGAGGCGCCCTATCCGGAGTAGGGGTGCCTTTAGCAGCTGCCTTTGGTGATGCCCTGGGGTGCCCCTTAGTAATTTGGGTACCCCTTATCCATAGCGAGGGTCCGAATAGTAGGTGTCCTCCGGGCGCAACTTTTCGAGCCGATTTTTCCAAAAATGTTTATTGGCCAAAAATACCTACACACACATAAAACACCATAATAAGTACAAAAATGAGCACTATCAATATAAAGAATCGAGACAAATTAGACACAAAAATGTGTCTATCAAATACCCCCAAACCTATTATTTGCTAGTCCTCGAGCAAAAATAAAATAAAATCCTAACTCACTGTCATGAGCATCGTCGATTGCATTTAGCGTATGCAATAAGCCTTTAAACCCCTAGGTGGCCCTAGTGGCCGAGTTATAGTCTCGGGAGGGTTTACCAGAGGTGTACCCACAAAACCTTTACACTCCAGACCTTAGCTATTTACGCAGAACCTCGGAAGGCACTAAAGATTCTCCTTGGTTGGCATACTCATTGATTACAGGAGGAAGTACCCTGATGCGAATTCCAATTGATGTACACGAGTTTGCACTCAAGCATACTAAAATTCATATATAAGTCACGAGCTCTACTCGAGATAGTCGCACTATGGACATCAATACCCTGAGTCAAAACTAATCACATGGATAGATCAAGAAGATGGATATAGAGAAAAACATAGATGGTTTTGATGTTTAATAAGTGAACGATGTTTCCCATATCTCTGTCAAGGCCTCCGCCAAAATGAACCTATCCTAATGGACTGAGATACTAGTCTCGACTAATATCAACACACCGGGCATATACAAGGGAACCAAAGTGGTCAATAATCCTAACTCTAGGTCAACACAACCGGCATATACAAGGGTTCCAATTCAGTGGTCGACTTTATTGAATTTATTCCGGTTGATTAGATCGGATGGTCTCATGATAGTCTCATTTTTTTTTTTTTTTTTTTTTTTTTTTTTTCACTTTTTTTTCACTTTTTTTTTTTTTTTTTTTTTTTTTTTGGTATCTCAATCACTCTAATTCACCCTAGCATCGGTAACAACTTGATTCGTGGGCCCCACCTAATCACTTAGAGAAACATAGTTTAAAAACAAAACAAAATAAAAAAAAGTGAAAAGGACTCAACGAGATTGGTGAAACTATCATGTTATTTCTAACACCCGAACTCGTGCTTTTATGAATAGACTCTTTAGATGTTTCTATCTAATCGATTGGTTCCTCAACTCCTACAACCAAAATGCTTCCATCCACTTAGATTGGTTAGTGCCATCCTTAATACGCATAAATTTCTAGGCTCTGGAGTTTATCAATGCAACTAAAAGTTTCTCCCATACCCCCAAACTTAAATCTAACATTGTCCTCAATGTTCTAAAGATAAAATTAAAAGCATGAACAAGGAGAAAACTTTACCATTTGAAGCAAAAGAGTTAAGGAAAGATATTACCGTGTCGCATGAATATTGGGTTACCTCCCAAGAAGTGCTAAGTTTAAAGTCTTCAGCCAGACATTACGTACCCATAAAATGGATAATTACCCTTTCAAATCGTATATCAATAGTCGAAACAACTGTGGATCATCAAAACCGAATAATACTGCCACTAAAATGAGACAACTGCACCAAATCAGAAAAATGAACAGACAGAGCACATCCTTATCCAAGGTTTCCTGCAAGACAACTGGGTTTTTCTGTGGTGCCCACTTGGGCTTCATATGAGTGTTTTGACAAACAGATTTTTCTGAACTATGGGTTTCTAGTTGCTGGATTTCCTCTTGGACAATATCAGGAGGGTCAGGTTGAGGAGTCGAAAGAGACTCAGGAAATATCTCATGTATACTAGGCTCGATTCCCAAGTTAGGGATTTCTACTATGGATATTTGACCATCACTACCCCCAAACTTAGGATAATCGGTATTCTCGAGATAAACCTCTAACTATTGCTTGAATTTCCGGATCCTCGAGTCTTTAAAATACTCAAGAGATTCTTCTAGATCATTACCCCCAAACTTAGGGTCAACATCACTCTCCGTAAGGCCTAGCACTATGGCTTGAATTTCAGGGTTTGTAGAGTCCTTAAAATGTTCGAGAGCTTCTTCTAGGTCCAAAGTCCGGGTCATCTATCCGACCTAAGAGAATTGTCTCATCAAATTCATCCAAAGAATCACCAAACAAACGTCATCCCAATTGCCCTGAACTAGATCATGAACTAAAGTGCCAATCATATTCACTTCCTCTAAATCATCGAAGGTTGTCTAGTAACATTAAAGACATTTAGTTCAAAGTGGTCATATTACCAAAGGATAAGTTCATGAGTCCCGTCCTACAGTTGATAACACATTAGACGTGGCTAAAAATGGGCGACCTAAAATTACCTGGTATTTGATTCTCTCAGGTCGTGGACAGGTTGTGTATCTAGGACTACGAAATCCACAGGGATAAATAAACTTGTCGACCTCAATAAGAACATCCTCTATCACACCACGAGGAATTTTAACAGACCTATCACCTAACTCGCAGTGTTATCTTGGTAGGTTTCAATTCACCAAGTCCTAGCTTTGTAAGTACACATGGTACGGAAGTAAGTTCACACTAGCTCCTAAGTCAAGTAAAGCTTTCTCTACCCCGTGTTTTCCTATCGTGCAAGCAATCGTAGGGGCACCGGGTCTTTATACTTAGGAGTTGTGTGGTTCTGAATGATCGAACTTACATGACTATCTAAAAAGGCTTTTTTAGGGACACTAAGTTTTCGCTTTCGCGTACACATATCTTTAAGGAATTTGGCATAAGCTGGAAGTTGCCTAATTGCTTCTAGTAACGGAAGGTTTATGGTAACTTTCTTAAAAACCTCCATTATGTCATTAAAGTTGGATTCACTCTTTGTTGGTACTAATAGCTGTGGAAATGGGGCTCTAGGCATAAAATAGGGCCTCTCAGAACCGAATTGGCATCAGAGATTTTATCAGTCCCCTCAGCTATGGATGGTCCTGAGGGGTGTACTACAGTATGCTCACTATCGGGCATGGTTACCTGATTGTCTACTACTCTACCACTCCTAAGTTCTAATTGAATTCAACTCATGAACTCCTCTAGGGTTAGGATTAGTTTGACTAGGGAACCTTCCATTATCTCTTTCACTTAAAGTCTTAGCTATTTGACCTATTTGAAGTTCTAACTTAGCAAGAGTCCGAGCATTAGTTTGAAAATTCTGCTTGGTTTCCTGTTCAAAACTAACTTGGCTCTTTATTAACATTTCCTGGCTCTGTGCTAACATATCCTGGCTCTTTCTTAATATACTAAGAGATTCCTCTAGGCTAGTCATTTTAATCTCTGAAGGGTTCTGAAACTGAGCTTGACCCGGAGAGTTCTTATTATAACCAAAACCTGGGGGAACATTCGAATTACTAAGCTGACCTTGACTCTGACCCTTAGACCACGAAAGGTTCGGATGGTTTTTCCAACCAGGATTATAGGTCTCTCGAATATGGGTCAAATTTCGACGGTTGTCGAATCTAGTGTTATTATATAGAGCATTGGCTTGCTCTTCATTATTCTGGCCTTCCCAAAAAGGCTCCAATCTACCACTAGTGTGACCCAATTCTATAGCTTCTAACCTTTTAGCTATTGCTGCAATTTTGGCATATGATTCATAGCCTCCTTCTACCCTATTAACGTTTCCTCTGCTTAGAAGAATTGTTTTCTGGGGTACCCTACTATTTTCCCATTGTTCGGTCTTTTCGGCGATTTCATTCAAAAATGTCATCGTTGCATCAATCTGTTGGTTTTCAAACCCACTGTACACATAGATTCTACGGTGGTCGTAGTGGAATAATCTAAACCCTCATAAAGGATCTCGAACTAACCTAACCTTTTCTAAACCGTGATGAGGACATTGGGCTAATAGATCATTAAACCTTTCCAAATACCTATACAAAGATTCTCCTCCCGTTGAGAAAACGTGCAAATTTGCGTCCTAATAGACGATGTTTTGTGCCTAGGGAAAACTTGTTCAAAAAGGCGGATGTAAGTTGTTCATATGTTTCGATTGATCCGGAAGCCAAACTATATAGCCACGATTTGGCTTTATCTTTTAGGGAAAAAGGGAATAACCTAAGTTTCAGAGCATCATCATCAAGATCTCTAATTTTTAGGGTACTACAAATTTCTTCAAAATCCCTAAGATGGAAATAGGGGTTTTCATTTTCTTTCCCTAAGAAGATTGGGAGCAGTTGTAAAGTCCCAGGTTTAAGTTCATAATTTGCTTCTGTTTCAGCTAACCTTATACACGAGGGACGAGTAGTCCTAGTCGGGTTCAACAAAGCTTTCAAAGTTGCCATTTACGCACCTCGTCGGAATATCGAAAGATTGTCTCCTTAGTAAAAGACGGACGTTCAAAATTGGACTCTTCAAAAATCGGACTTTCTAAATTGAGGTAATCGAGACGCTTAGAACTACTAGGTTTCTCTTTAACAAATCTACCTAGGGCGTCTCTTTTACGTTCCGGCATGCAGACGAATAAGGAAGGGGATTCTATGCAATCACAAAACAAGGCTGACTCAACCAAATCAAACCTACTGATATCTAGCAAACAAAAAGCATGATGGCTCCACTTAGATTGTTTCTAGACCAGCTTCTAATCCTTCGAAAGGGAATTCGTTACAATTTAAGCAAACCCCTCTGGAGTCAATCTGAGTCAAAGTAAGTTGAATAGAGGCGAGGGAAGCTCGGTGGAGCTTTGATACCCAAGGCCTCACCGGAATTACAATGCGGCGCAGTCACGCATTCAACTCACAGAAACCTTCATGAACTTCGAAGTGTGCTTAAAAGAGTAACCAATATTTTTCGAATAACTTTCCTATTAAGCTCGTTACCCTATCGGTCTTGTTCTAGTCAAAATTTTAAGGCTTAGGTTCGCGTAGGTTACGTGTTCCTAAGGCGGGCAAGAAGAGAACGGTGATGAAATCCGAACCCTTATCTTGTATGGCCAGGCCTTGCCCTTTACTAGAAAATTAAAACAACCGTATTGAAGTCCTCGGCATATATGCAAACGAAGGAGTCCAAAGAACTCGGCCGACGGGGGATTCGCGAGTGTTTAGAATCTTACCTCCGTTCCCGGACAGAGGGGATGAATCGGTTGTAGTCGACTCGGGCCACCGACTCCCGTGTCGGTGTACGAACCCAAGGTGCGAGACAATATCGTAATTGTCCTCCTTCTCTCGCAAAACAGATTTATATTTAAGACTACCCTTACGTAGGGTTTTTAAAAAAAATAATGTCCAAAGTCCCAAAAATGTCCAAAAAGTCCAAAAATAAAAAGAAAAATTACAAAAATAATTATAAACCCTAATACGATTTTCGAAAAACCCTAAAAAAAATAAAAAATAAAAATAAAATTCTTTGTCTCTTCCTCGTTTCTTTTCGCTTTGTCTTTGACTCCAAGTCTTTAATTATTCACCAAATCTTTGGCTCAACTTTCTTTTCGATCCGAGATCCAAAACCTGTAACCACAAGACAAATACCCAAGAAAACGTAAAATAGAACAAAAGAATTAAAAAAAACTAAAAAAAATAAATAAAAAGAAAAACAAATCTAAAACCCTAAAAACAAGTCCGCGTCGGCGGCGCCAAAAATTGATGTTGTTTTTATGTTGTTTGTAAAAAGTGGTAAGAAAGATGTCGTTCCTCTCAGACTTGTGAAGGATTTTTAGATTCAAATAAAACTAGAAAACTCAAAGAAGGTTGTTATCAAGATTTTAAGAAGCACCGAGACTCAGGATTCCACCAAACTCCAATTTTTATGTGATTTAATCTAATCAATATTCGTGCAACTCTTTACGTTTAAAGTGATTCTAATATTTTGCAAAGGTAGATTTTTAGAATAACAATTGTATTTCGAAAGCATAGAATATCAAAAACCTAGGTCTAAGCATAGTCTATCAAGATAAATCACAACTGCTTAGGAAAAATCATTCAATCAATTTTCAATCAAAGCAAATAATCTTAAAAGAGATTGCAAAAATTAATTAAAATAGAAATTACCACACACATCATGGAAAATTGGCTTCCTCCGTCGCCTCGGCTAAGGGGTTTAGCTCCTCATATTAATCACTTGCTCAAAATATCGGTTCATAGCTCAAAAGTTGATTAAAAGGATGAAAAACAATAAAAGCAGACTGTTTGCAACACTCGTAATGGCGTTACAAAGAAGTCATTACAATGGACCGCTACTGGAGAGACGGACTTATGCACTTTGTTGAATTGTCGTTGAATATACGACCCCGAAAAACGACTTGTCCTTGAAGGTATTTTGTTCTTCGTGTTCTTCCCTCATTGCAGCAGAAGAAATTGTTCAACTCGTGATTCTTGCTTCCTGTTCTCTTCTAAACCTCCCCAAAGTGTTCGTAACCCTTGCTAGACCTCTCAGAAACCTATTTATAGCCCACAGGTCTATTATAACTCGATTAAATCTCGAGAATATCTTTTTTTTTCTTCGGCAGCAAGGTTACGGGATTTCCTTTTTCTTCCTCTCGTACGCGTCTTCGAGTTACATCTAACGTACTTAATCCCTCAAGGATATTATTGAATCTACCAAGAACCATTCTTCCCTTATTTGTACGTAAATACCGTGTTTAGAACCAAGAAAACTCCGATAATAGTTCCATGTTTTATCCGCACTGTGACTTCCTCTTCCTCGCTTATCCAAATTAACTCGGTCGATCCAATCACACATACCATCCCCGTTAGGCTATATCAGGTCCAGCCCAACAAGTTCGGCAATTGAATCGCTCTAAAACTCGCGAGAAATCCCACACAAAATGCCATTCGCTGCTGCCATTTTTTCCCGCCAATTTTGATTTTTTGAATGTTGAAGATGAGGCGCCCCTATCTAGAGTAGGGGTGCCTTTAGCAGCTGCCTTTGGTGATGCCCTGGGGTGCCCCTTAGTAATTTGGGTACCCCTTATCCGTAGCGAGGGTCCGAATAGTAGGTGTCCTCCGGGCGCAACTTTTCGAGCTGATTTTTCCAAAAATGTTTATTGGCCAAAAATACCTACACACACATAAAACACCATAATAAGTACAAAAATGAGCACTATCAATATAAAGAATCGAGACAAATTAGACACAAAAATGTGTCTATCAAATACCCCAAACCTATTATTTGCTAGTCCTCGAGCAAAAATAAAATAAAATCCTAACTCACCGTCACGCAGCATCGTCGATTGCATTTAGCGTATGCAATAAGCCTTTAAACCCCTAGGTGGCCCTAGTGGCCGAGTTATAGTCTCGGGAGGGTTTACCAGAGGTGTACCCACAAAACCTTTACACTCCAGACCTTAGCTATTTACGCAGAACCTCGGAAGGCACTAAAGATTCTCCTTGGTTGGCATACTCATTGATTACAGGAGGAAGTACCCTGATGCAAAATTCCAATTGATGTACACGAGTTTGCACTCAAGCATACTAAAATTCATATATAAGTCACAGAGCTCTACTCAGATAGTCGCACTATGGACATCAATACCCGGAGTCAAAACTAATCACATGGATAGATCAAGAAGATGGATATAGAGAAAAACATAGATGGTTTTGATGTTTAATAAGTGAACAGTGTTTCCCATATCTGTCTGAAGGCCTCCGCCAAAATGAACCTATCCTAATGGACTGAGATACTAGTCTGACTAATATCAACACACTGGCATATACAAGGGAACCAGTGGTCAATAATCCTAACTCTAGGTCAACACAACAAGGGGCATATACAAGGGTTCTAGTGGTCGACTTTATTGAATTTATTCGGTTGGTCGGATGGTCCATTCTCATTTTTTTTTTTTTTTTCTTTTTTTTTTTTTTTTTTTTTTTTTTTTTTTTTTTTTTTTTTTTTTTTTTGGTATCTCAATCACTCTAATTCACCCTAGCATCGGTAACAACTTGATTCGTGGGCCCCACCTAATCACTTAGAGAAACATAGTTTAAAAACAAAACAAAATAAAAATAGAAGTGAAAAGGACTCAACGAGATTGGTGAAACTATCATGTTATTTCTAACACCTGAGCTCTCGCTTTTATGAATAGACTCTTTAGATGTTTCCATCTAATCAGTTGGTTCCTCAACTCCTACAACCAAAATGCTTCCATCCACTTAGATTGGTTAGTGCCATCCTTAATACGCATAAATTTCTAGGCTCTGGTTTATCAATGCAACTAAAAGTTTCTCCCATACCCCAAACTTAAATCTAACATTGTCCTCAATGTTCTAAAGATAAAATTAAAAGCATGAACAAGGAGAAATCTTTTACCATTTGAAGCAAAAGAGTTAAGGAAAGATATTACCGTGTCGCATGAATATTGGGTTACCTCCCAAGAAGTGCTAAGTTTAAAGTCTTCGACCGGACATTACGTACCCATAAAATGGATAATTACCCTTTCAAATCGTATATCAATAGTCGAAACAACTCGGATCATCAAAACCGAATAATCCTTTAAAATGAGACAACTGCACCAAATCAGAAAAATGAACAGACATAGCACATCCTTATCCAAGGTTTCCTGCAAGACAACTGGGTTTTTCTGTGGTGCCCACTTGGGCTTCATATGAGTGTTTTGACAAACAGATTTTTCTGAACTATGGGTTTCTAGTTGCTGGATTTCCTCTTGGACAATATCAGGAGGGTCAGGTTGAGGAGTCGAAAGAGACTCAGGAAATATCTCATGTATACTAGGCTCGATTCCCAAGTTAGGGATTTCTACTATGGATATTTGACCATCACTACCCCCAAACTTAGGATAATCAGTATTCTCAGATAAACCTCTAACTATTGCTTGAATTTCCGGATCCTCGGAGTCTTTAAAATACTCAAGAGCTTCTTCTAGATCATTACCCCCAAACTTAGGGTCAACATCACTCTCCGTAAGGCCTAGCACTATGGCTTGAATTTCAGGGTTTGTAGAGTCCTTAAAATGTTCGAGAGCTTCTTCTAGGTCCAAAGTCTGGTCATCTATCTGACCTAAGAGAATTGTCTCATCAAATTCATCCAAAGAATCACCAAACAAACTGTCATCCCAATTGCCCTGAACTAGATCATGAACTAAAGTGCCAATCATATTCACTTCCTCTAAATCATCAGAAGGTTGTCTAGTAACATTAAAGACATTTAGTTCGGTGGTCATATTACCAAAGGATAAGTTCATGAGTCCTGTCCTCTGATTGATAACAAAGATTAGACGTGGCTAAAAATGGGCGACCTAAAATTACCTGGTATTTGATTCTGCAGGTCGGGACAGGTTGTGTATCTAGGACTACGAAATCCACGGGATAAATAAACTTGTCGACCTCAATAAGAACATCCTCTATCACACCACGAGGAATTTTAACAGACCTATCAGCTAAGCTGCGGTGTTATCTTGGTAGGTTTCAATTCACCAAGTCCTAGCCGTAAGTACACATGGTACGGAAGTAAGTTCACACTAGCTCCTAAGTCAAGTAAAGCTTTCTCTACCGTGTTTTCCTATCGTGCAAGCAATCGTAGGGGCACTGGGTCTTTATACTTAGGAGTTGTGTGGTTCTTTGAATGATCGAACTTACATGATCGAGCTAAAAGGCTTTTTAGGGACACTAAGCTTTCGCTTTCGCGTACACATATCTTTAAGGAATTTGGCATAAGTTTGAAGTTGCCTAATTGCTTCTAGTAACTAAGGTTTATGGTAACTTTCTTAAAAACCTCCATTATGTCATTAAAGTTAGATTCACTCTTTGTTGGTACTAATAGCTGTGGAAATGGGGCTCTAGGCATAAAATAGGGCCTCTCAGGAACCGAATTGGCATCATCAGAGATTTTATCGGTCCCTCGACTATGGATGGTCCCGAGGGGTGTACTACGATATGCTCACTATCGGGCATGGTTACACGATTGTCTACTACTCTACCACTCCTAAGGGTTCTAATTGAATTCAACTCATGAACTCCTCTAGGGTTAGGATTAGTTTGACTAGGGAACCTTCCATTATCTCTTTCACTTAAAGTCTTAGCTATTTGACCTATTTGAAGTTCTAACTTAGCAAGAGTCTGAGCATTAGTTTAAAATGCAATGCAGATATGCAGGGTTTGACAAAAAACTAGATGCATGAATGCAATAACAGAAAGCTATAAAAGATGTAGAAATAAGCAAGTTACAGACTAAGTTATACAAGCAAAGGACTAAAAACAGAGAAAAACAAGGTAAATATAAACAGGGGATAGTAGAAAACAGGTGAAGTCAAGCCAAAAATCACAGAGCACGCGCCAAGTCCCTAGAAGCAACGGCGCCAAAAACTTGGTAGGCCTTGGAATGTGTTTAGATTTAAGCCTACTTGTGATAACCGCAAGTGCACGGCGTCTATCGGAGACGTGGCAAATACGGGTCGATCCCACAAGGACTTGTGGTGCTTGATTGATCAAGGGCTATGCTAAACTGAATTTCAGGAAATAGTGACACAAATATTGGTTTGTCGAAGCGACTGAGTTGTGGTTGAAGTGACTCTAAACTAAGGTATAAGATAGTGACAGTGGGGATACAAGGGTCTTCAAATCCACCACTAACTCCTATTATGTGTTTAACTAAGTTGAGCTTCTTGTTCCTATGGCGTTAAGGATAAAGTGTCAATTTTATCTCTTAACTAAGAAGTTTCTCCAAGTAATGCTTCAAATAACAACCGAGGTACTAACCCGAGCACTAGTTGTCTAATTAAGTACAACTAGTCAAAGGAATTAGCATTTGGGTCTAAGGTTTGAGCTGAGGTACTCTCAATGTAGTTGTAACCTAACTACAATGGATACAAGGCATCCATTGTGAGAGAAAAACACTGGGTACTCTAATTGAAGACATAATTATAGTTTTTGCATTCAAGACAGTTCAACAGAGTTTAAAACATGATATGGAATTAGGGTTTCAATGAAACCCTAACAACTAAATTAGAACATCAAATGAAATTAAACTACAAATTAAACCTAAATTGACGCACTGGCTAGCCCAGGCATACCCATTAACAATCACAGACACCTCCTATTTATACATGCCAAAATATCCCAAACCCTAATTCTTCAAAATCGAAATTAAATATAAAATAAATCAAACACACTCTCACCCATACTCGATTCGTACTCTCCTCTTGTCAATTCGCCTCCAATCGACCATGCGGGTTGTTATGGAAAAACCCTAATTCTAACTGCCTTAATCCTAGCTTCTAAGGTGAGAGAAGCTAATGGTTGAGAAAGGTAGAACTAGGGTATGGGGGAGGAGGCTCTGATAGAGTTGTTGGCGCTGGCAGGAGTGGTGATGATGAAGGTGGTGAGGTGGTGGCTCTGCAGAGGTATGGGGGAAGAGATGGAGCTCTGCAGAGGTAGGGAAGAAGACAGAGAAGAAAGAGAAGAACAAGAGAGGAAATGAGTTGGTCGAATGGGTATAGGTATAGGGTAGTTTGGGTGTTGAGCGGGCACAGCAGGGTTTGATGAGAACGTAGGAGCGAGCGTTGGATTTGGCTGGGGATGATCTGAACGGCTGAGGGAGACTTGGAGTGATCTGGTGTTGAGCGGAGGCATCAAGAAATGATGTAAGTGATGGAGCGACCGTAGGATGCAGCAAGACGAGATCTCAACGGCTCGGGGTGAGCGGGTTCGGATCCGGGTCATGGGTAGCTCTAGCCCATGTCTTCCTTGTTGGGTTGCAACTGCAGCGCGCGCGGCTTTGGCTTTACTGCTCCATAGACGCTCGACTCCAATTCTTCGCTCCTTGGCTCCTCGGTTTCTCCGAGCTTTATTTATTACCTAAAAACACAAAATTAATTAATACAAATATTTATTCTTGAAAACAAAGAAAACACGAATGCAGGATAATATCTCGATTTCTAAGCGCAAAAGATGAGTAAAATGCCAATAAAAAGGTGTATAAATATGCACTATTTGGCACTCATCAAATACCCCCAAACCTGAATTTTACTTGTCCTCAAGTGAAACAAAAAATAAGAAATCCTAACTATACCCTTGTCGCAGTCTCTCGAATGCATTTAGCGTATGCACTAAGCCTTTAAACCCCTAGGTGTCCCTAGTGGACGAGTTGTAGTCTCGTGAGGGTTTACCAGAGGTGTACCCACAAAACCTTCTCCAACTTCGAGTGTAAAAGAGTCTCAAGCCTCCAAGAAGCTATGAGGACATAGAATTTCGCATGCTAGTAACAGGAAGTTAGAACTATCAAAGAACGCATTCTCATCCTTAAGTCTTTGAGCGAGAAGTAACCATACCATATGAAAGAATTCGGATTCGATTGTGATCATAAGCCTCGACTTCTGCCTCACCATTAGGGTTTTATGATAATTGCACTCAAAAAGATCGCTTTTTAGTCTCTCATGTGTGCGAGCGGGAATAAAGAGAGAAATCCCGCACACGTTGTAGGTAAGAAGGATAACCTTCCGAAATAAAATCTGGAGACTCCACAAATGTGAACAAAAAGAATCTTTTTCGATGATCTCTAAGAAAGGAAATCAACCATTAGCAAGGGTGGGAGTACTCACTTACCTTCTCACCCGATCGGCAATTAATATCACTTTCTCATAAGAAACCATAGAAACGTCTTCAATCTTCGGTCTTCAACTGTAGATGACTAACTTCTGAACATTACAAAAACTTGATTTTTTTTTTTTTTTTTTTTTTTTTTTTGAGTTGAAATGAAAAAAATAAAATACAACACACAATTTTTTATTTTTTATTTTTTTTATTTTTTTTTTTTAGTAAACTCAATTTTTCACAAACTTCATTAATTCTCATCCTATTTTCTTTTGTTGCATGTAAACCTTGGACTATCTCAACTTTTCTTTCCATATTCTGATGATGCTCCGTTTGCTTGATGATGATGTGTTTCTATGGGTCTCATTGATTGAGAGAGAGTGATGCTAACTGCAAATCGATATTTAGAAGGAGTTTTCTTCTTTAAACGTCACCCTCATGATTGACAAAAACTAGCACTCAAGAGATCAAAAGTAGTGCTGAAATTGGTGCGAAGTTGGGTAGCTCACCATTCCTACCCGGAATTGACGTACGGTGACACACACTCTAACAGCTTTTCTAGAAAGTTGCAAAAAATTGAAGGTTGGTGCCTCACTTGATGTAAAATGGGTAGTCTCCACTATGGGTGATCACAATTCTACTACCGAATATCTAAACAGCACCTAATTCGCTCTCCGGCATGGTTAAATCCAACTTTAACGCTCTAATCAACTAAGAAACCCGATTGCGTTTTCCAGTACTTCCAAATTCTGTTATTTCGGTCAGATTCTCTATGTAAACATAGCTAGAAGCATGCTAGTGACTCTAAAATCTCTAAAAGTTGGAGGTTTTTACAAAAAGAGTTTTTTTTTTTTTTTTGAAAATAAAAGATTAAAAAGACTAAAAACTCTATATGCAAATGCAAATGCACCCCCAAACCTAAATCAAACATTGTCCTCAATGTGTCAACAGATAGTAAAAATTTAAACAGTTACATACCAAGAGAACTATGCTGATAAGAGAAAAGGGAAGAGATTATCGGATGTCGGCGGGAGCAAGGTTAGAGCTTCAATAATCAAAGCTAGAATCCAACATTCTCAGTGGAGATCATATCGGATTAGCACAAAATATGCACAAGAAGACTCAACCGACTCAAGAAAAGAAAATTTAACAAGTCCTACTGGATTATATACAATGAAATTTCACCATACACTAACAATCTAAAGAGTTGAGGGTCAACCCAAAAGATAATGTACAGAGACATCAACAGTCTTACAAATATAACAAAAAAAATGAGCTTTGGTTTATCTGGGAATTTGGTTTATTGAGTTTTGGTTTGGTTGTGAGCAGCCCAGCAGTGTGAAACTGCACAGCCCAGTTGCATAGCCCAGTATTTGGGCTTCAGATTTGGTTTTATGGGCTTGTAGTTTGGTTTTTGTTGGGATTTGGTTTATTGGGATTTGATTTGGTTTATTGGGCTTCAGTTTGGTTTATTGGGGATTAGTTGTTTGCATCCCAGGAAGATACAACCCACAAAAGAAAATGACACCTAATTCTGAGTGTAAGCCCAAAAGGTTGCTTTTTGAAGTTGTAAAGCCCAACTGAATAGGTGGGTAACGGTTTGGATATGTGGGATTTAGTTTGGTGCAGAAACAGGGCCCAGTTTGAGTTCAGTTGTGTGCACAACCCAACAGATGTGGGCTCATATTTGGTTTTTGTTAAGCAACCCAAATTTTTGTGAAACATGCATAGCCCAGTTGCACAGTTTGGTTCAAAAGGCTCAGCCCAGTAGTTGGGCTTCTGTTCAATTCGCAGTGAACTGGGTAATTGCACAGCCCAGGAAAAGCAACAGAAATTACACAATTTCTGATACACAGAACTGCTTTAGCCAGTGTGCACACACAGGCCTGAGAGCAGCTCAGCTCATGCACAGGATAGATTGACAGCACAGCCTGGTCACAGCACAGCACCGAGCAATCACATACTCACATAAGAATTGACACAGCACAGGTCAATTAGCCCAGATTATACTACAGATTATAGCCAATGATGTTAACACAGGTTATGTCAACTGGGTTAGTTGACCTCAGTTCTCAGAGATGTATGCACAGGGGATTTCGGGCGATTGCTCAATAAGCTCAGTCTCACAGCTGCAGGGGTTTGAGCAGAGCACAGGGTATGTTGAGGTTGAGCACAAGTACAGGTTTCAAAGTATCCCCGTTGTGATTTCTTAGCAAGGTGGCTAGTGCATGATGTAAGCACAGATTAAAGATGCAGCAGAGCAAAGTTATGCTCAGGGTTATGCTTAGGCTACAACTAACCTAGGCTAACCAGGTTGCACTCAAGCTCTACAGCTGCAGGGGCGGAGCCAGTCTTTGTTAAAACAATGAATGCACTCACAAACCACGGATGCAAAAGATCACTCAAACACACAGACTTCGGGGTGGCGGGGTCAACATGGTCTGTGCACTTCGACCAAGGCAAGGCAAGGTATGCAAAGGTCTCATCAACGAGGTTTGCACAACAGATTTAACAGTGAAAAGATGGCTAGTTCAGCCAATTGTCAATGCACAGAACACACCAAAGCATGCTTTTCAGATTATGAGCATCACTCAGCAAGAATTTTTATGCAAAGGCACCAGGGCAGAAGTACAGAGCACAGGAGAGTCCAAGGGGTTTGGCAAATAATTGGCTCAAGAGCTCACACAAAGGTGCGAGATGGCTCTACAGTGCACGAGGGCAGAGATGCTCTAGTTCTCACAGGTTATGCAAGTGGGTGACAGGGTCAATTGTCATGGTCTGTCACTAGGTGTATGCACCAAAGATGTTATGCAAATGTAGCTTCAACTCACAGCTGCAGGGGCTGGAGTTGTGCTCAGGGTTGATGGGTTTCGCAATGGTTAATGAACACAAGCTCAGGAAGCATACAAGGGCACATTCAAGGCGAGCAACAATCAATTTTTGGGCTATCGGTTATCATACAATATGCAACTCGGGGGGTGATCACCTAGCAAGGTAACTACGTTATCAAGCAAGCATAGGTCACGAGATGCAGATGTTCATCCATTTTTCATCAATACACAAATTCATTGTGATGATGGATACATGCGGTATAGAGATACATTACCACCGGTGCAATGCGGGTTTAGGCAAATCCACCGGTTCTGCTCCTTTGTCCTCTTCCTTGGTTGCACAGCTCACAGCAAGCACCTGTTACTCAACAAAGATTTTCAGTTCTCTGAAGTGCAAGTTCAAAGCAAGTATTAATGCTATGGCAAAGTTCAGACTATGTCTATGGCAAAGATTGAACCACATGATTATACTAGTTGACACGAGCGTCCAGAGATGCTATGGAGCTGAGATAGAAACCACTAGCAAGTAGAACAATACAAGATGACAGAGATGGTTCTAGCAAAGCAGGTTATGGACAGAGCTTAAATGACTAAATTACACTAACAGTGCAGATTATTGTGCAGTGTGCACAGATTGCCAAGTTACCAGCGAAAGTGCAATGATTGATGGGATATACAGGGGTGCAATGCAGGGAAAAGACTAAGAAGGGAAAGATGAAAGTTACAGCTAACTCTAAAATGCAATGCGATATGCGGGGTTTGACAAAAAACTAGATGCATGAATGCAATAACAGAAAGCTATAAAAGATGTAGAAATAAGCAAGTTACAGCTAAGTTATACAAGCAAAGGACTAAAAACAGTAAAAACAAGGTAAATATAAACAGGGATAGTAGAAAAACAGTGAAGTCAAGCCAAAAATCACAGGGCACGCGCCAAGTCCCCGGCAACGGCGCCAAAAACTTGGTAGGCCTTGGAATGTGTTTAGATTTAAGCCTACTTGTGATAACCGCAAGTGCACGGCGTCTATCGGAGACGTGGCAAATACGGGTCGATCCCACAAGGACTTGTGGTGCTTGATTGATCAAGGGCTATGCTAAACTGAATTTCAGGAAATAGTGACACAAATATTGGTTTGTCGAAGCGACTGAGTTGTGGTTGAAGTGACTCTAAACTAAGGTATAAGATAGTGACAAATGGGGATACAAGGGTCTTCAAATCCACCACTAACTCCTATTATGTGTTTAACTAAGTTGAGCTTCTTGTTCCTATGGCAGTTAAGGATAAAGTGTCAATTTTATCTCTTAACTAAGAAGTTTCTCCAAGTAATGCTTCAAATAACAGGTGAGGTACTAACCCGGAGCACTAGTTGTCTAATTAAGTACAACTAGTCAAAGGAATTAGCATTTGGGTCTAAGGTTTGAGCCGAGGTACTCTCAATGTAGTTGTAACCTAACTACAATGGATACAAGGCATCCATTGTGAGAGAAAAACACTGGGTACTCTAATTGAAGACATAATTATAGTTTTTGCATTCAAGACAGGTTCAACGAGTTTAAAACATGATATGGAATTAGGGTTTCAATGAAACCCTAACAACTAAATTAGAACATCAAATGAAATTAAACTACAAATTAAACCTAAATTGACGCACTGGCTAGCCTAGGCATACCCATTAACAATCACAGACACCTCCTATTTATACATGCCAAAATATCCCAAAACCTAATTCTTCAAAATCGAAATTAAATATAAAATAAATCAAACACACTCTCACCCATACTCTGATTCGTACTCTCCTCTTGTCAATTCGCCTCTGAATCGACCATGCGGGTTGTTATGGAAAAACCCTAATTCTAACTGCCTTAATCCTAGCTTCTAAGGTGAGAGAAGCTAATGGTTGAGAAAGGTAGAACTAGGGTATGGGGGAGGAGGCTCTGATAGAGTTGTTGGCGCTGGCAGGAGTGGTGATGATGAAGGTGGTGAGGTGGTGGCTCTGCAGAGGTATGGGGGAAGAGATGGAGCTCTGCAGAGGTAGGGAAGAAGACAGAGAAGAAAGAGAAGAACAAGAGAGGAAATGAGTTGGTCGAATGGGTATAGGTATAGGGTAGTTTGGGTGTTGAGCGGGCACAACGGGGTTTGATGAGAACGTAGGAGCGAGCGTTGGATTTGGTCGGGGATGATCTCGAATGGGCGAGGGAGACTTGGAGTGATCTCGTGTTGAGCGGAGGCATCAAGAAATGATGTAAGTGATGGAGCGACCGTAGGATACAAAGACGAGATCTCAATGGCTCGGGGTGAGCGGGTTCGGATCCGGGTCATGGGTAGCTCTAGCCCATGTCTTCCTTGTTGGGTTGCAACTGTTGCGCGCGCGGGCTTTGGCTTTCTGCTCCATAGACGCTCGACTCCAATTCTTCGCTCCTTGTCTCCTCAGTTTCTCCGAGCTTTATTTATTACCTAAAAACACAAAATTAATTAATACAAATATTTATTCTTGAAAACAAAGAAAACACAGAATCTGGGATAATATATGATTTCTAAGCGCAAAAGATGAGTAAAATGCCAATAAAAAGGTGTATAAATATGCACTATTTGGCACTCATCAGGAACACGTGAGTACAGAGGATGGGAGCGTTCAATTCGATCACTCAGCAGTGATATTACGATACCTTCCACACCCCGTCACCAGGGAAAGCGATCCGCGGATATGATGGCACTCACAAGTCTTCCAACTTCATCTCCGAAACGTGCTCCGCATCGAAACCATGTAGAGACGCCACAACGCCCACGAACGCAGGAAGAGCTAGACTCGAAGTACCTACACTTTCCGTTCCTAATGGAAAATATTTATGAGTTGCTGGAGGCGTGGGTACGAAACAGAGAGGTGGAGCTACCTCCTGTATAGCGTCCACCAACTGATCAAGAAGTAATGGAACCGAGGTATTGTCATTTCCACTGATTCCTTCACCACCCTACCAGTGAATGCAACGCTTTGAAACGCATTGTTCAGAAGAAGCTTAATTCAGAGGAATAGCTTTCCCTATCTGGGAGATTAATGCGGACGATTTCCTTAGACAGGCTACTTCGGTTTGATACAAGTAAGGCTTCAAAAGCAAGTAAGTTCTACTCAACAATTTTACAAGAAAGATAGTTTTAGAATTCACTGAGGACTTGGCATCCCGCACATAGAGAAAGAGGCTCAATGATCAAATGCCATGTTTGTTTCCATTCATACTTCCTTTTTATGCGACATTTGCAATTTCATATGACATGTGCAATCATTCATGATCAAGATGCAAATTCCATTTAAAATAACCTCTTTCAGAAAAGTTATTCACAAAACTATCTCAAAATAAACCAATTCAATTACCTATTAATTCGAAACCGGAAGTCAAATTATCAAAGGAAATCCTCACTATCACTCAAAAAGAAAAGCATCTAAAAGAAAAGATAAGTAGGTGGCACGAATCCTTCAAGGAAAGTCCTTTAGCAGCAACTCGTCCTTCTGGGCAAGAGCGACTTTCATCCTTTGAAGTACAAACTGCTTGACTTCAACTCCTTAGACAACTTTTCAACCTCTTCTTCCTGGCGAGTAACACAATCTGCAGAAGGGACTTCATCTTGTAATTTCTGGAGCTTCTGAATCTCGGAGAACCCTTTGAAGAACCAAGGAGCATTGAAGCCGTACTGCGCAAACACATCTCGATGGCACTTCCAGCCTTCAATCATCTCTTCAGAAACTGTTTGACCAGTCGTGACGCTCATCCCTTGGATAGAAAATAAAGCTTCCTGAACATGGTTGACCAATGCAAGACGACTTTTGAGCTTCGTAGTGGTATCAATGTGGCCGTGCTTCTCCCATATCGCCGTGTACAACCTTTCGAACTGAGCTGGCACACTGAATCCTCCAACTAATACATGACTTGGATAAGAGACAATGAAAGGAGGATCGAACAAATCTCCAGGTTGCGCTACCAATACTTCACCAGTCACAGGAGCCTTGTCAGTTGCAGGAGGTATTTCAGGAGAAGTCACCACGACAGCTTTAATGATCGGAACCTGCTCAGAACGTTCTTCAAGGGGAGCCACCTCAACAATAGAGGATGTTGCCTCTATTACATTCCTCCCAACATCTACTTCGCTCTGGGTGCTAATTTCCATCATGGCCCCATCAACAAAATCGCTTAGGGAGGCACCTTGTCCAACCGAGCTTGCATCATCTCTGTCATGGTCTGGAAAAGGAGCGGTTTCGCCAGACTTCTCAGCATAAAGATCAGTGTTACCATACTTCTGAGGATCAGTACCGCCAGACTTCTCAACATGAAGTCCAACGTTACCAGACTTCTCGTTCTGAATGCGCGCCAACCTTGTGAAGACATTCTCTTTCGGAATTCCCTGATTTCAAGCAAAGATCACTCTTATAAGAATTTAGTCTGGAGAAATGAAGGAATCAATAGAAAGAGATTTAAATACCTGCATATTGGAGGAATTGAGGATCACCGAACCACATGCCTGCCTCTTAGATCTCTCTCCTGCTTGGGGACTGCAATCCTTAGCTCTGGTCCGTTTGACTGGAAGTGGCTTCAACCGAAAGGCTTCTTCAGGACGTCAGAAGATGGCTCATCACGGGAATCTGTCACAACATCCTCCGAGAATTCTTGGAAAGCCAACAGTTGCTTCCCCCAAAATTCTTTATACTTGTCAGTTACCACTGAGTTTCTCCTAATAGGCCAGAAAGGAAGACTCTGCGATGCCAAGAACGCGTCAGCATCAAAGATACCCGGGAGAAGTTCTTTCGGAGCCTCCGACGGACGGATAAATGGAACACCCTGGTGTTGATGGTGGATTTTCGTTTAATGTTAAATTTGTAAAAAACCATAAAAAATCATGCGCTGACATCTTGTAAAAGATAAAGCCATTTATAAGTGTTGGATACTCCCTCACTTAATTCACCAAGAATGGAGCATGTAGCAACAATCCCATTCTGCGAATACATGAAATTCCTCCAGGTTGGAGCATGTGGCAACAATCCCTTCCTGTGAATTTCATATCAGCCTTGTATTTCCAGTACTCATTATCAATGTGGCATGACGACCGTAGTGTTACTCTTACGAGTAACACGAACCTCCAAGCACTATAATGAAACCATGTACGAAATACCCGTGTGGTGATTCTCGGTGTGTTATACTAGCCCGAGCCCCTCTCGGTGTGTTATACTAGCCCGATTGAGCCCCTCTCGGTGTGTTATACTAGCCCGATTGAGCATCCGGACTGACCGTATCGGTCCGGATATGATCCCGATCGCAGTCATCCAACTCCATAAGCATGATTGGATGACCCCGGATCAATTCCATCACCCCAAGCGGTATGGAATACCCACGGCCCGACCCGCATGGTCGGTCATTGGCCTAGCCTGCCAAGAAACCGTTCATACCAAGCATTATGGACGGAAAACCCTAAATTAGGGTTTGCGGCATATTACATGTGTCGCAAAAAGTCTCAACCATCCATCTTCGCAGTATAGATGGAGGGTGTAGATGTAGACTTAAAGGGCCCAGAGCATGTCAACACGATCACCGTGGGACCGCCTACACACTTGACCAATCGGTCAAGACCAACAATGTTTGGCCGTGACAAAATCATCACCCAAACAAGGAGTGGCGCACGGCTTTTGAAAGCCAAAATTAGGGTTTCAAATCATCACGTGCGTCCATCTTCTCCGAACGAATGGAGGGTCACAGATTAGATTAAGCAAGGGCCGGTCATACCAAAGATGACCACCGTGGGCTCATCTACCTCCTCATGCGATCGTCCAAGGCATCCGATGCCCGGCTAATCCAAAACGCCCGCCCAAACATGCGTGGTTACACTTCCCAAATTGCAAACTGATCTCGACCACTCAACTTCACCGGATGATTTGAATGGCATAGATCACGTTTTCATGGGATAGTCAGGTATAGGCATGATCACCAGCCTGCCATCTTCCCGTCAAACCCATCTACCAAGACCGACCAAGATGTGTCGTCTTGAAACGCGTGCCCGAACTAGGGATCTCACGCCGGTTTCCAACTCCTTTGCGGCAACGGATTTCTCCGCAAACCGATCTCAACCACTCAACTTTACTCTGTTAAATTGAGTGGCCTGATCACGCCTCCATGGGACGGTGAGGTGTAGGCGTGTACACCGGCATGTCGTCTACACACATGCCCGGTCGGTCCTCTCCAAATCCATTTCCATGCTTGGTTTCGACCAAGTCAAGAGTGATGCTTGCGCACCTCTTCAAAAACCCTAATATTCATTAACGGTCGCAGATGAGTGTCTCAAAGATCATCTCATCCGTCCAACTTCACCAAACTTGGTTATACAACCACAGTCGGGAGTTATTTGGTCGGTGAGGCGTCATTACCCATCACTTTACCACACTATAATGCGTACTGCATAAAATACACACGATACTTCACAAGTATCAACTTCCGAATAACACAGTTATTCAATTGACGATTACATGCTATCTTTCGAGATCCATGATCCACACATTCCAGACATCAATCATGTCACAAACTGGGGATACATACTGGGGTATTGGTCGCGGTTTACGGCGTGCGGCGTGCAACGCCATCACAAGAACGTGTCGGAAGTCATGGACGGTTAGAGATGAACAGGAGAAGTGGGCAAGGCGGGTCGACGCACAACTCCACTACTCCATCACTCCACTTCCTCCACTTTCCACGAGAGACGTGAATGAGGCTCAATGACTTGTATAAATAGGTTCTCCGCCCTATTTCAAACAACAACACAAGTTCGGACGAGACGAAAAATCAAGTGTTAATACAAAAATCGTATTCAAACATCCAGAGCACGCTTGCATCAACCGCAAGCCTGCTCACCTTTTCTGATACAAGTCATAAGCAAGACAACACCTTCACAATCTCAACACCTTCTTCGCTTCCCTCCCTAAGATCAACCCCATCTCCTTCACTTTGTGACCGAAACAAGTCTGGAACGGCCATTTCTTGGTTTAGGCCGGACTTGCACAGATTGATCTCTCGAATCTACAAGCACTCACCGCGCAGTGCATTTGTTTAAAGGTTTAAATTCATTCCTCATCCACACCCCAAATTACCAAATTCTACAGGAGTAGTTTTCACCCATAAACAATTGGCGACCACAGTGGGAGATTGATCTATCAATTGCAAAAATTGAACTCTCAATTCTTCGATCTTCATCTCGCGATGTATCCTCACTCGGAGACCACAGGCGGTTCGAGATATCATGGGAAGCATAGCTGGAATGTTGGAGGATGTCTTGGCAAATCAAGCCGGTATCACCAGAAGGCAGAGCGAGACATTTCGCCTTTTGAATGATATAGCGGCACAATTACAAGGAGGGTCGATAGGCATCGACTCAGACAGTGCAAGAAACGTTGAATCCTTAGTCAGGAGTCACACCTTTACAAGTGGAGAAGCAAAGAGAGCACGCAGTCGATAACGAATCAAGAAAGATGGACAACACGGTCCAGACGGGGAAAAGACTTGTCCGAGTACTACAATGTCTTCCCGGATAAAGAAAGGGAGCTTGCAGCCTGGAGCCCTCGCTAGAGGATTTATATCTCAAAACTCTTGCTTTGAAGCCCTAAGACCTGTCCAATCTGCGTCGACTTTTCAACCGATCAAGAAACGCTTGAGGAAGGAGAAATCAATCGGAAATACCCGAATACGAGAGGATGGGAGCGTTCAATCCGATCACTCAGCAGATGACATCACGACACCTTCCACATCCCTTTACCTAGGCGAGCGATCCGCAGATATGATGGCACTCGCAAATCTTCCAACTTCATCTCCCTGTTCCACGTCAAAGCCACGGAGAGGCGTTACAATGCCCACCGACGCGGGGAAAAGTCGGACACAACGTACTTACATTTCCCCTTCCCGATGAAGAAGATTCGGAGCTACTTTTGGAGGCGTGTGTACGAAATGGAGAAGTGGGGCTACCCCGGTATGGCGTCCACCCACCGATCAAGAAGTAATGGACCCGAGGTACTGTCATTACCACCGGTTCCTTCATCACCCCACCGAGTGAATGCAACGCTTTGAAGCGCATTGTTCGGAGAAGCTTGGTCCAGATCGATAACTCGAGAAATTGGTGCGGAGGATTTTCTTAGAAAGGCAACTCCTAGTTCGATACAAGTGAGGCTTCGAAAGCAAGTAAGTTTTACTCAACAATTTTACAAGAAAGATAATTTGGAATCCACTGGGGACTTGGCATCCCGCACGTGGAGAAAGAGGCTCAGTGATCAACGCCATGTTTGTTTCCATCCGTACCTCCCTTTTGCATAACATTTACAATTTCATGTGATATGTGCAATCATTCATGACCAAGATTCAAATTTCATTTAACATAATTGTTTGTACCCTATTAAAATAGTGTATGTGCGTACCGCACAAACTATTTGATGTCGGTACAATACGGTTTATTGTGGAAACCGGTGGGTTTATTGTGGAAACCTGCATGGCTTATTGTGGAAGCCTAACCCGGTTTATTGTGGAAACCGGTGGGTTTATTGTGGAAACCCGCATGGCTTATTGTGGAAGCCTAACCCAGTTTATTGTGGAAACCGGTGGGTTTATTGTGGAAACCCGCATGGCTTATTGTGGAAGCCTAACCCGGTTTATTGTGGAAACCGGTGGGTTTATGTGGAAACCCGCATGGCTTATTGTGGAAGCCTAACCCGGTTTATTGTGGAAACCGGAGGGTTTATGTGGAAACCCGCATGGCTTATTATGGAAGCCTAACCGGTTTATTGTGGAAACCGGTGGGTTTATCGTGGAAACCCGCATGGCTTATTATGGAAGCTTTGGATTTGGGTTGTTGGGGAAACTAGTGGGTTTATTATGGAAACCCACTAGGCTTATTATTGAAGCCCAAGAGTCTTGAATAATTATTTATTTATAATTATTAATGATATTTGAGATAAATGCAGGATCCTAAATAAAGAGGATAATTATCTTAAATACTTATAATTATTATTTAAGATAAATATTATTTAAGATAAGTAAGGATTATGATAAATATTAGGGTTTATCATGAATCTGATGTTATTTGAGGTTTATACAGATGAGGGAAGTTATTAGGATAACTATCAAAGCCCTAAAGCTACATCTATTTCTGCCTATATATAGAGGCTAAATCTCAACACAAAAGGTACACAATTTCTATTCCTTTTCTTAACAACCTACTTGCATAGAACTCTTGTTGATTTTAGCATCGGAGTGTCTTTGCAGGTACCCCCACCATTTTCAATCAACAATTCTTTGGAGAATCTAATCAACGGCGGCGATTCGATCATCATACACACATCTCGAAGATTGTTGGGGTGATTAATTTTGCACCAACATCTTTTGGCGCCGACTAAGGGGAGAACGAGAAAAGATCGTGTTCTCCAAGTAATAGAAGTTGTTCTCAAGCGATTTTCGAAACTAGGGTTTCAAAATCATTGTGAACAGAAAAGTCGCAGAAAGATCACAACTTTTCTGAAAGTCGCAGAAAGATCACAACGTTTCTGAAAGTCGCAGAAAGATCACAACTTTTCAGAAAGTTGCAGAAAATACACAACTCTTCAGAAAGTTGCAGAAAAGCTTCACTACGTTTCCAAAAAAAAAAAAAAAAGTTGCAGTTTGGAAAGTCTCAGAAAATCCGCCCAAAGTTGTTAACAGAAAAGGTCAAAAGGAAAGCGAAACAAATGAATACATCGGAAGTAAATCAGTCAGAGATGGATGTAGATGTGCAAACCAGAAACGGGTCGAATCACCAAGCAAACCCTCGAACTCTTAGAAGTGATGTAGTTCAAGGAAACTATGATGAAAGGGACGGGAGAGAGACTTCGATGTTGTCATCGGCATCTGATTCTCGATCTCGATCTAAAAGATCTTTTCCAAGGTTCAGAGGAAGCAACGTTCGTAGATCACCACCTCCTGGCGCGAGTAGAAGCTTCCATCTTCAAGAAGGTGTACGAAGCCAACACCCGAGCATTCGTGAGCAACGACAGAATGATATTGTTAACGGAGGAGTACGTTCTCGGGTTAACGATCTGCCGGTTGGGCCTGCTAACGTCCGGTCTGCTTCACAGGCTAACGTCCCGCCAGCGGTACAAGGATCCACCTACGACACAAGTTAATAATCCACGGGTTATACATATTAACACCCAGCAGGTTACACCTATTGACTTAACAGTACGGGAGCGATTGTAAGAACTCGAAAGAAAGAACGAACGACTCAGGGTCGCGCTGGAGAAAAGGAGGGAAGAAGAAGAAGCAACCATCCTCGTTCGGAAAATGGAAGATATGCGAATTCTCTAATCAAAGTAGAGTCTCATGGAGAACCTGGCCTCTCTTTTTCCTGAAGAAGAACGTAAAATGTTTGATGAAAAGTGTGAGGTCTTACGTCCAGCACTCTGTTTACAAGATAAATGCTTGCGACTTTAAAGAAATGTAAAGTAATTTAAAGATCCCATGTAAATGTTGTTTCAAGACTGATAAAGAATGTGACGCGGAAATTCAATTATTGGTGAACTTTGGTTTTACACGTTCACGGATCCTCTCGGAAAATCTATGCTCACGTTTATCTGTTCCCGGAGAGACAGGGGGACAATGAGTTTATGGAAAATTCGATTGCATGACACAAATTACACCAAAGTTGCAGCAAATAATTGTGCCAAAACAGCGTTGCCGACAAGAAGAAAAGCTCAAGACGGTACTGCTCAGGAGGCTCCAGATCGGGTCATATGACTAGACCTAGACATCATAAGTCTATCAAGATGAGGAGTAGAGCTTTGAGTTACTGAATTCTGACTCAAAAACGCAGCAGTCCCCATTCAAATGGATAAGCGAGATAAGTATCACGCAATCTAAAAATATCATTCAAATAATTTATAGAGAGCATCTAAGATTTTGCAGACCTTACTTAATGCATGATTGCGCAAAAGCATTGAGAGAAGCTAAATTTCACAACTGTACCGGCAAGAGGCAGAAGTAGAAGTCCTCACAATGCCAAATCGATACATCACGGCGATAAAAGCCCAGACCACATGACGATGGGATTAAAGGGATGGACCCAAGCCACCGGTGAGATACGGTAATCATGCTTGCCTAAAGCACCGTCATAAGGCGCACAGCTCAGCTTAATCCACCTCAAAGTGCGAACTCGACTCGCAGAAAGGTGAGCACTTCACAAGCCCCGTAAACGAGAATCCCTCAGGCGAGAGAAAGATGATTTCCATTCGCTATAACAACGTGCGTTGAAGGAGCATTTTGTGATCATCATTCACAACCGACCAATTGGAATAAATTTCTACAATCATGAAGATCACCATTATTAGAAGAGTTACGCAGCAACCATTTTCTTCTATAAGAAATTCGTCAATGGAACTCGCTCGGATCATATAGCTTTTGCAACCTCTGGATCGAAATAAGTACATCTTTTTAATGAACATAGTTCAACTAGATCCTGGAGCAACCAATTTGTGCCAGCATCTTGGGTTCAGTTATGTTGGTAAAGTCTGTTACTCCGTAGCAAATTACCTCAGACAAGCTTACTCAAGTCAAATCAACTTCTGGGTCAGATTCAATCACTCCAATCACGATTGGACTGATCAGTCTGTTCGTTGGAGACAACCAATCCATAATAGTCTATACCATCTTGGATCAGTTAACTAACAAATCATGAACACCACAGAAAGGGATATCGGAGCAATATCAAAATTCAATGACGGAAACAAGTTGATATAGAAAAGAAAC
This sequence comes from Papaver armeniacum, assembly GCA_023531295.1. NCBI lineage: Eukaryota > Viridiplantae > Streptophyta > Magnoliopsida > Ranunculales > Papaveraceae > Papaver > Papaver armeniacum. The sequence continues at coordinate 15,564 of JAJJWW010001567.1, read as the reverse complement.
GAGTTCTACTCTCAGCCAGCAGCCTACATCAAAGTTGCACCTGCAAACTCACTGCTTACACTGTCTTGTTGTGCAAATGACAAATGCCTGTATGTTGGAATTCACAAGGTCAACGAAGGATCGGTGGACTTTAACTACAAATGCAGTGATCAATCTTCCGTTAAGAAACAAGCTAAGTGTGTACAATCATCTTAAGACCTCTGTTGACGGACAAAACAACACGAGGAAGGATGAACAGGTTTAAGCAAAGCGTACTCGCTACCCAAGGAATTGAAGCTTTGGGCGCTTAGGAGGAACATCGTATCTTAACCACACTTTTAGTTCTAGTTAGAACTGAAGATACTTTTTACATGAAATACATGTGTTTTTCTAACAAAGAGAGAGATCAAAACAAAGTGTTGCGATAGAAGATGGGCAGAATAAAGCACATGCATCACAACTAGTCAGAGACGGTCAACCTATATACAGATTGGTGTACATTCATCGCTCGTAGAAAAAGGGCTTCTAGGCGGCGAATGCTAGGCCGAAAAATCAAGAATTGCTGAGCCACATGAAGGTTGTTGCAGAATTCATTCTGGAGGCAGTAAAGTTTGGCGCATAGGCTTTTATCTCAGCGATACTTCTGGCCTTATGTGCAGAATGATGCAATTGAATATACAAAGAAATGCTTAGCCTGTCAGCTTCTTGGCCCTCTTATAAACAGACCCGCAGACGAGTTATACTCAATGATGCGCCCATGGCCATTTAGCAAGAAAGGGTCGGATATAATAGATCTGTTTCCTGCTTCACTTGGGGGCGTCTTTTCTACTTGGGAATATCTCTACGGATATTGGGGGCGGCTAAAGTGTCGCCAAGCATGCAATCAAAGGCAAATTTTTTTGAGAAGTCAAAAAATAGAAGACATCTTTTTCAGTATCAATTCAAGCAATGGGGGCGGCTAGGGTTGGACGAACGAATGCCTTGGGAGGTAAATTCTCACTAGTTTGTTACATTATAAATCGAATTTATAATCACAGATGAGAACATTTTTTGCATGTATTTATTAAAGAAATACGTGCAATGTTTTTCTATAAAAGAGAAAAACAAAGGAGAAGTATTTGTAGTTGCGATGTCTTTCTAATAAAGAGAAAGGCAAAAACAAGATGTTTCAACATAATTAAGCTGAAGCTAAAATGGAGCGAAAGGAGCAAAGAAAAGGTATTAAAGAAACTCATATGGCTTATTGAGGAAGCCCAACTGGACTTATTAAGGAAGCTCGGTGGTTTATTAAAGAAACCAACTCGGCTTATTGAGGAAGCCCGGTGGTTTATTAAAGAAACCAAGTCTGGCTTATTGAGGAAGCTCGGTGGTTTATTAAAGAAACCAAGTCCGGATTATTGAGAAAGCCCAACCTACCTTATTATGGAAGCCCAATTTGGTTAATTGTAGAAACCAGTGGGTTTATTGTGGAAACCCACATGGATGATTATAGAAGCCTAGTTCGGTTTATTGTAGAAACAATTGCTTATTATGAAAGAAAATGTATGAATGTCCCAGTACACCGAGAGATTGTCGTACATTCATTATTCGAGACACACGAGTATTGAGTTGGAAGATTATAGGCCAAGACGGGAACAAATGGGCAACCAATGTGCCTAGAAAGTTACGGGAGCAACCGCATTCGAAGTGAGGTATGTTCTCAAAGTCGAAGTTGATTTATTAATTTAATCTGATAATTTTTCTATTAAAGAGATAAACCTGGAGTGTTTTTCTATCAAAGAGAAAACCAAGGAAGCGCTTCATTCACCGTAAGGGTGGGAGATGAACTTAAAGAAGATTTACAAGACCAACACTTAGGTCATATGTTAGCTAATGGAAAAGCAAGAGAACATAACATGCCGATCTGTTTGGCATTTGGGTAATTACTATATGGAGTTTAAGTACATCATTGGTACTTTGAACATGTTTGGTGATTTGAGATGGTTAAGTACATTTTTGGTACTTTGAATTATCAAGCCGAGCTCGGGGCGAGGCCACACAACATGCTGGCCAAGGCCACAAAAGGTTATCGGATAAGCAGCATATGGCGAATTTGAACGACCCGAGAAGGTTAGTTCTATTGATTTTCTTAATCCATCAACAAGTTGAGAATTAAGAGGGAGAGATGTTTGTACCCTATTAAAATAGTGTATGTGCGTACCGCACAAACTATTTGATGTCGGTACAATACGGTTTATTGTGGAAACCGGTGGGTTTATTGTGGAAACTTGCATGGCTTATTGTGGAAGCCTAACCCGGTGTATTGTGGAAACCGGTGGGTTTATTGTGGAAACCCGCATGGCTTATTGTGGAAGCCTAACCCGGTTTATTGTGGAAACCGGTGGGTTTATTGTGGGAAACCCGCATGGCTTATTGTGGAAGCCTAACCCGGTTTATTGTGGAAACCGGTGGGTTTATTGTGGAAACCCGCATGGCTTATTGTGGAAGCCTAACCCGGTTTATTGTGGAAACCGGAGGGTTTATTGTGGAAACCCGCATGGCTTATTATGGAAGCCTAACCCGGTTTATTGTGGAAACCGGTGGGTTTATCGTGGAAACCCGCATGGCTTATTATGGAAGCCTGGATTTGGGTTGTTAGGGAAACCAAAGGGTTTATTATGGAAACCCACTAGGCTTATTATTGAAGCCCAAGAGTCTTGAATAATTATTTATTTATAATTATTAATGATATTTGAGATAAATGCAGGATCCTAAATAAAGAGGATAATTATCTTAAATACTTATAATTATTATTTAAGATAAATATTATTTAAGATAAGTAAGGATTATGGTAAATATTAGGGTTTATCATGAATCTGGATGTTATTTGAGGTTTATACAGATGAGGGAAGTTATTAGGATAACTATCAAAGCCCTAAAGCTACATCTATTTCTCGCCTATATATAGAGGCTAAATCTCAACACAAAAGGTACACAATTTCTATTCCTTTTCTTAACAACCTACTTGCATAGAACTCTTGTTGATTTTAGCATCGGAGTGTCTTTGCGGTACCCCACCATTTTCAATAAACAATTCTTTGGAGAATCTAATCAACGGCGGCGATTCGATCATCATACACACATCTCGAAGATTGTTGGGGTGATTAATTTTGCACCAACAATAATCTCTTTCAAAAAGGTTGTTCACAAAACTATCTCAAAATAAGCCAATTCAATCACCTATCAATCCAAAACCGGAGATCAAAGAAAATCCTCACTATCACTCAAAAAGAAAAAAACATCTAAAAGAAGAGACAAGTATATAGCATGAATACTTCAAGGAAAGTCCTTGAAGAACAACTCGTCCTTACCGGCGAGAGAGACTTTCATCCTTTGAAGCACAACCTGCTTGACTCCAGTTCCTTAGACAACTTCTTAACCTCTTCTTCCCGGCGAGCAACACAACCGCGAAAGGAACTTCATCCTGTAATTTCTGGAGCTCCTGAATCTTGGAGAACCCTTCGAAGAACCAAGGAGCATTGAAGCTATACTGCGCAAACACGTCCCGATGGCACCTCCAATCTTCAATCATCTCCTCGGAAACTGTTCGACCAGTCGTGACGCTCATCCCATTGATAGAAACTAAAGCTTCTTGGACGCGGTTGACCAACGCAAGACGACTTTTGAGTTTCGTGGTGGTAGCAATGTGACCGTGCTTCTCCCATATTGTTGTGTACAACTCTTCGAACTGAACCGGCACGCTGAATCCACCAACCAACACATGACCTGGATAAGGGACAGTAAAAGGAGGATCGAACAAAGCCCCAGGATGCATCACCGGTAATTCACTAACCGCGGGAGCCTTGTCAGTTGCAGGAGGCCTTTCAGAAGGAGTCACCACAATAGCCATATTGACTGGAGCCTGTTCAGGATGGATCTCAATAGGAGCCGCCTCAACCATAGCAGTACTTTGCCTCTCTTACATTCCTTCCGGCATCTATTTCGCTCTTGGGTGCTAATTTCCATCACGACCCCGTCAACAAGATCACTAAGGGAAGCGCCTTGTTCAACCGAGCTTGCATCATCTCTGTCATGGTCAGAAAAAGGAGCGGTTTCTCCAGACTTCTCAGCATGAAGATCAGTACCGCCAGACTTCTCAGATGAAGACCCGGATTACCGACTTTCTCATTTTGAATGCGCGCCAACCTTGTGAAGACATTCTCTTTCGAAATTCCCCGATTTCAAGCAAGGATCTTTTTAGAAGAATTTACACTTTGGAGAAATGAAAGAACCGAGGGGAAAAGATTTAAATACCTGCATATTGGAGGAATTGAGGACTACCGGACCGCATGCTTGCCTCTTAGGTCTCTCTCCTACTTGGGGACTGCAATCCTCAGCTCTGGTCCGTCTGGCTGGGAGCGGCTTCAACCGGAAATACTTCGTCAAGACGTCATAAGATGGTTCACCACGGGGATCTGTCACAACACTCTCCGAAAATTTCTGGAAAACCAACAGTTGTTTCTTCCAAAATTCCTTATACTTATCGGTTACCACTGGGTTTCTACCAATAGGCCAGAAGGGAAGGCTCACCCGTTCCAAGAACACGTCAGCATTAAGAATATTCGGGAGGAATTCTCTCGGAACCCCTGGTGGACGGATAAATGGGACACCCTGATCAAACCCCATTTGACGAGCCGCCTGTCAATATTGTACGGAGTCACGATAAACTCTTCGTTGAATAAAGACGGGACATATCTGGGGATGCAGCTGCGCATGTAAACAATTTCCCGGATCTCATAGTCTTAACATCGATACGCAGACAACATCATGGCCATCGAAGCAATAGCAAAAGTCTTTGGCTGAACAACGGAAGGATGGACCGCCCCATGGACGGAAGTCTACGAAGACACATTGTCAAATGCGTCCACAAGTCTCGCACCGGCTCTGGGGCGCTTCTTATTCCAGCGGAGTATTCTCGAGCCACCATACAAGTTGGTGAGCAAATTTGTAGGGGTAGGAGCATAGCTTTTGAAGTGTTCCCATAAGAATGCCTGAACAAAAGCGAAGTGAACGTGCGATTCCACCTTCTTGTACCCGTTAGAAACATGCATGTCCATTGCTAAGGCGTCCGGATGAGAATACAAATATCCAAGGAACAAGGCACCCGGGGGAAGAACTTTACCTTTTGCCAGCCTTATAGCAATCTTGACAAGGTCACCTCTAATGGTTTTCTTTCCCGGAACCATCGTCGAACATATCTCGGATAGCCATAAAGACAGAACGCAATCACACCGAGCTCATTTTCCAACTCTTGATCCGGCTGGAGGTCTCAGGGAGACCACTCGACACCAACCAGGTGTAAAAGAATCTCGTATCTTTTTCTCCTCCTTGTCCAGTTGTCGAATTCCGCCACCTTTTTGAAGTATAGCATCATAGTCACGTTGCTCCGTATCGGAGAGATCGTAAGAAAGACTTAGGCAACAAAGTGTGGGTTCATTAATGCAGCTACACTCTCCGGGGTAATAGTCATCTCTCCCCATCTAGATATGGCTGTATGAGTAGAAATACGCCACCGAGAAATGAAGGTAATCAAACCCGCGGCGTCTTTCTTAATTTCAAGAGCGACAGATGCCATGACCGCATTGAGGATTTGCGCCGAAAGAAAATTATCTTTAATGCCCTTATTACTCAACATGCGTCTCATCCATCCTTCATAAGAACCCAGTGGAGTATGGCAAATCTTGAAGTCAATAGGGAAGGCGGATATTCATTTCTCTGGAGACAAAATCTCACCACAAGTCTTTGAAGAAGAAAACGGATCGGCCTCCATATTTTCTCAATCGGAAAGAAGGACTATCTTATGAGAAGGATGCCTTACGGTGTTTGGAAAAGGCAAGGTAAACAACTCATCATCAATGTTCGGCATATCTTTGAAGTCACAACACTTCCCGATTTGGTACCAAACATTATCTCCTAAGACATCTCGAAAGGAATTCTTTTCTTCATTCCATAATGAAATAAAAGACAGGAGTTAGAACTTGTATGAAAAGCACATGAGAGATGTAGTCACACGGCAAGACATAACTCACGTCGGAGCACACAAAACCGGCCCAAACACTAGCTTCAGTCTGGTACAAGTTTCAGTCTGGTATTGATTTCAAGTCAGGTGCAAAGTTTCAGTCTGGTACAAGTTTCAGTCTGGTATTGATTTCAAGTCAGGTACAAGTTTCAGTCCGGTACAACTTTCAGTCTGGTATTGTTTTCAAGTCCGGTACAAGTTTCAAGTTCGGTGAAAATTTCAGTCAAGCATATATGAATAAGACCCACGTTCCGGCATACACGGCGGGCCCACGTTCATTCTCACGCATCATAACACGATTTTCTTTATTCATGGGAATCGTGTATGCGAGATTTCAAGCCAAGGTTTTTCCTTTTCAAGATACAACCTAAAAGCTAGGTTTTGCATGTAATGGTGGAGAGACTAAGCATATGCACATCTTACCAAAGGTGTTTACCTAGCAAGCTAGCAAAAAAAAAAAAAAAAAAAAAAAGACCGAAACTCACCTTGGACGGACGGACGGCAGCAACGGCAACGATTCCTAAACAAGCTCCGGGGACAGAAGAAGCAGCAACAAATTTGGCGGCGGCAGCAAGGCTGCGGACGAGAGCAGCAAACCAAAAAAAAAATTAGTGAGAAAAGAAAATGGGTTTTGTCTCTTTTATAGACAAAAAATTAGAAGAATCCCAATAGAAGAAGGATTTCTCCCTTATTTGGTTTCCTCTTTTGATTCAAATACCCAAAGAAAGAAACCGGCCCCACCAAGGATTCCATACAAGCGTGACGGCGTGGGAAACTAGCGGTCAGCCAACACTCTTCCGGGTAAACTCCTTTTTATCCTGTCTTTCTCACATATGCATGTCACCATCTCATGCCTACCACACAATAGTGTAACCATTATGTGCTAGGCAGGGGACTTAATGTTGATGGTGGATTTTCGTTTAAGGTTAAATTTGTAAAAAAACATAAAAAATCATGCGCTGACATCTTGTAAAAGATAAAGCCATTTATAAGTGTTGGATACTCCCTCACTTAATTCACCAAGAATGGAGCATGTAGCAACAATCCCATTACGTGAATACATGAAATTCCTCCAGTTGGAGCATGTGGCAACAATCCCTTCCTGTGAATTTCATATCAGCCTTGTATTTCCGGTACTCATTATCGGTGTGGCATGACGACCGAGTGTTACTCTTACTGAGTAACACGAACCTCAAGCACTATAATGAAACCATGTACGAAATACCCGTACGCACGATTCTCGGTGTGTTATACTAGCCCGAGCCCCTCTCGGTGTGTTATACTAGCCCGATTGAGCCCCTCTTGGTGTGTTATACTAGCCCGATTGAGCATCCGGATTGACCGTATCGGTCCGGATATGATCTCGATCGCGATCATCCAACTCCATAAGCATGATTGGATGACCCCAAATCAATTCCATCACCCCCAAGCGGTATGGAATACCCACGGCCAACCCCGCATGGTCGGTCATTGGCCTAGCCTGCCAAGAAACCGTTCATACCAAGCATTATGGACGGAAAACCTAAATTAGGGTTTGCGGCATATTACATGTGTCGCAAAACATGTCTCAACCATCCATCTTCGCAGGTATAGATGGAGGGTGTAGATGTAGACTTAAAGGGCCCAGAGCATGTCAACACGATCACCGTGGGACCGCCTACACACTTGACCAATCGGTCAAGACCAACAATGTTTGGCCGTGACAAAATCAAACAAGGAGTGGCGCACGGCTTTTGAAAGCCAAAATTAGGGTTTCAAATCATCACGTGCGTCCATCTTCTCCGGCACGAATGGAGGGTCACAGATTAGATTAAGCAAGGGCCGGTCATACCAAAGATGACCACCGTGGGCTCATCTACCTCCTCATGTGATCTTCCAAGGCATCCCATGCCCGGCTAATCCAAAACGCCCGCCCAAACATGCGTGGTTACACTTCCCAAATTGCAAACTGATCTCGACCACTCAACTTCACCGGATGATTTGAATGGCTTAGATCACGTTTTCATGGGATAGTCGTATAGGCATGATCACCAGCCTGCCATCTTCCCGTCAAACCCATCGACCAAGACCGACCAAGATGTGTCGTCTTGAAACGCGTGCCCGAACTATGGATCTCACGCCGGTTTCCAACTCCTTTGCGGCAACGGATTTCTGCCGCAAACCGATCTCAACCACTCAACTTTACCGGTTAAATTGAGTAGCCTAGATCACGCCTCCATGGGACGGTGAGGTGTAGGCGTGTACACCGGCATGTCGTCTACACACATGCCCGGTCGGTCCTCTCAAATCCTTTCCATGCTTGGTTTCGACCAAGGCTGAAGAGTGATGCTTGCGCACCTCTTCAAAAACCCTAATATTCATTAACGGTCGCAGATGAGTGTCTCAAAGATCATCTCATCCGTCCAACTTCACCAGCTTGGTTATACAACCCCGGTCGGGGAGTTATTTGGTCGGTGAGGCGTCATTACCCATCACTTTACCACACTATAATGCGCACACATAAAATACACACGATACTTCACAAGTATCAACTTCCTGAATAACACAGTTATTCAATTCAGCATTACATGCTATCTTTCGAGGATCCACGATGGCGGTTTACAGCGTGCAGCGTGCAACGCGCCATCACAAGAACGTGTCAGAAAGTCATGGACGGTTAGAGATGAACAGGAGAAGTGGGCAAGACTGGTCGACGCACAACTCCACTACTCCATCACTCCACTTCCTCCACTTTCCACGAGAGACGTGAATGAGGCTCAATGACTTTTATAAATAGGTTCTCCGCCCTATTTCAAACAACAACACAAGTTCAGACGAGACAGAAAATCAAGTGTTAATACAAAAATCGTATTCAAACATCCAGAGCCTGCTTGCATCAACCACAAGCCTGTTCACCTTTCTGTTACAAGTCATAAGCAAGCCAACACCTTCACAATCTCAACACCTTCTTCGCTTCCCTCCCTAAGATCAACCCCATCTCCTTCACTTTGTGACCGAAACAAGTCTGGAACGGCCATTTCTTGGTTTAGGACGGACTTGCACAGATTGATCTCTCGAATCTACAAGCACTCACCGCGCAGTGCATTTGTTTAAAGGTTTAAATTCATTCCTCATCCACACCCCAAATTACCAAATTCTGCAGGAGTAGTTTTCACCCATAAACACCTGGTCAAATCCCATTTGGTGAGCAACCCTGTCAATGTTGTACGGAGTCACAGTAAGAGATTCGTTGAATAAAGACGGGATATATCCCGGAATGCAGCTGTGCAGATAAATAAGTTCTCCAAATTTCATAGTGTTGGCATCGGTACGCAACGCAACATCAGGACCGTCAGAAGCAATAGCAAAAGTTTTCGGCTGAGCAATGGAAGAGTGGATCGGCCCCATGGACGGAAATTTACAGAAGACACATTATCAAAGATATCCACGAGTTTCGCACCGGTTCTGGGACGCCTCCTCTGCCAACGAAGTATTCTCGAGCCACCATACAAATTGCCGAGCGAAGTTGCAGGAACAGGAGCATAGCTTTTGAAATGTTCACACAAGAATGCCTGAAGAAAAGCGAAGTGGACATACGACTCCACCTTCTTGTACCCGTTGGAAACATGCATATCTATTGCTAAGGCGTCCAGATGAGAATACAACGATCCAAGGAACAAGGCACCTAAGGGAAGAACTTCGCCTTTTGCTAGCTTTATAGCAATCTTATCCAGAACACCCCTTATGGTTTTCTTTCCAGAACCGTCGTCATATATATCTCTGGATAGCCACAAAGATAGGAATGCAATCACGCTGAGCTCGTTTTCCAACTCCCCGATCCGGCTCTGGGTCTCACAGAGACCACTCCGATACCCACCAGGGTGTAAAATCATCTTGTATCTTTTTTTCTCCTCCTTGTCCGGATCGTCGAATTACGCCGACCTTTGGAGTATAGTGTCATAATCACGTTGCTCCGTGTTAGAAAGATCATAATAAAGATTCCCAAAGAACAGGCGGTTCATCAATCCAGCTATGCTTTCCGGAGTAATAGTCATCTCTCCCCATATAGATATAGTTGTATGAGTAGAAGGGCGCCACCGAGAAATGAAAGTAATCAAGCCCGCAACATCTTTCTTAATTTCAAGAGTAGCAGATGCCATGACTGCATTGAGGATTTGCGCTTTGGTCAAATTGGCTTTAACGTCCTTATTATTCAACATGTGTCTCATCCATCCTTTATAAGAAGCCAGCGTAGTATGACAAGTCTTGAAGTCGATAGGAGAAGGCGGATATTCATTTCTTCAAAGACAGAACCTCATCACAAGTTCCGAAGAAGAAGATGGATCAACTTCCATATTTTCTGAATCGGAAAGCAAGACTATCCTGTGAGAGGGATGTTTCCTAATGTTTGGAAAAGACAAGGTGAACAACTCATCAGCAAGATTCGGCATATCTTTGAAGCTGTCAACACTTCCCGACTTGGCACCAGCATTATCTCCAGAAGACATATCAACAGGAATCCTTTTCTTCATTCTACAATAAAGACAGGAGTCAGTACCTTTATAAAAAACACACGATACATGCGCGAACTGCATTCACGTTGGAATGCACAAGGCTAGGATTGGGTCCAAATACCGGCTCAAGTTTCAAGTCCGGTACAAGTTTCAAGTCCGGTATTGGTTTCAAGTCCGGTATCGGTTTCAAGTACCGGTATTGGTTTCAAGTACCGGTATTGGTTTCAAGTCTGGTATTACTCAAATTTCAAGTCCGGTGTTGGTTCAGGGCACAAGGCTAGTATAAGGTCGATTTTCAGTCAAGCATATGTGGGTGGGACCCACGTTCGGATCAAACGCACATGGTGGGACCGCATTCATATGCACGTATTATAACACGGTTTTTCTTATGAGAATTGTGTTTACGAAATTCAAGCCAAATTTCTCTCCAAGCTACAACCTAAGAAGCTAGGTTTTTCATGCAACGATGGAAGAAGAAGCAAAACAAGATATTCATGGGCTCGCGGAACTAAACAATTCTAGCAAAATGGGCGTTTTACTATCAATCTTGATGGAAAGCTGAGCATGATGTATCTATCAAAATATTTTTACCTAAGAAATTAGGGTTTTTCCTAAACAAAAAAAAAAAAAAAAAAAAAAAAAAAAAAAAAAAACGAAACTTACCTTGGACGGACGGACGGCGGTGGACGTCTGGCGACAGCAACTCCGGCAACGGCGGTCGGCGGCGGCAGTGGAGATCACGCACGGGAGCTGGCCGAACACAAAAAAAAAAAAAATCTCGTGAGAAAAAGGAAAAGGGTTGCTCCCTTTTATAGACAAAATTTGGAAGAATCCTAGTAGAAAAAGGATTCCTCTTTTGATTCAAATACCCAAAGAAGGGAACCGGTCCCACCAAAGGATTCCATACAGGCACAACGGCATGGACAACTAGCGGTCGGTCAATACTCTTCCGGGTAAACTTCCTTTATCCTGTCTTTCTCACATATATTTGTCACCATCTCATGCCTATCCCACAATAGTGAAACCATTATGTGCTAGGCAGGGGACTTAATGTTGATGGTGGATTTTCATTAAGGGCTGAAATTGTAAAAGCCAAAATTATGCGCTAACATCTTGCAAAAGATAAAGCCATTAATAAGTGATGAATATTTCCTCACCTTACTAATTCATGTAGAATAAATCATGTGGCAACAATCCCAGTATTCTGTGAATTAAATACACAAAATTCATCCAGGTTGGAGCATGTAGCAACAATCCCATATACCCTGTGAATTTACATCATTGTTAATTAATGCATGACCAACCTTGTATTTCCTGTACTCATTACCGGTGCGGCATGACGACTGAGTGTTGTTCTCAGCAGAGCAACACGAATCTCAAGCATTAATAATAAAACATGTACGAAATACCCATACAGGATACAACTCTCGGTGTGTTATACTAGCCCGATTGAGCATGTTTGAGCACAATCGACCATATCGGTCTCGAAACGATCATGATCATCCAACTTCACCAACATGATTGGATGGCCCGGATCGAATCCATAACCCTTAGCGGTATTGGAGTATTCACCACCGACTCAATGCGGGCCCCGCATGGTCGGCCTCCCAAGTGGGAAGCAACGCTTACCGCCTTGTCCACCAAAACAACATGGACGTGAAACCTAAACTAGGGTTACGACACATTACATGTGTCGCAAATCGATCTCAACCATCCATCTTCGCAGGCATAGATGGAGGGTGTAGATGTAGATTCAAAGGGCCCAGAGCATGTCAACACAAACACCGTGGGCCCGCCTACATACATGAACAATCGGTCAGGACCAACCATGTTTGGTTGTCCCAATTCGTGCGTGCAAAATAATACATGAAGCACGGCCGGCCAAAACACTAATTAGGGTTTGTATCGATCACGAGCGTCTGTTTTCTCCTGATCGAATGAGGGGCTTAGGAGACAATTGAGCGAGGTCTAGTGAGCATCAGCATGATCACCGTGGAACTATCTATCTCCTCACCCGACCGACCAAGGCATACCATGCCTGGTTTTCTAAAAACGACGCCCAAACTAGTGTGGTCGCGCTTCCCAAATCACAAACTGATCTCGACCACTCAACTTCTCCAGACAAATTGAGCGGCTTAGATCACGTTTCTATGAGGCAATGAAGTACAGGCGTGAACACCAGCCTACCACCCACATGCCGAATCAATCGGCCAAGACCGACCAAGCTTGGCCGTCTTGGAACGCGCGCCCAAAATTGGCTTGATGCGCGGCTTTTGCGGCACCATATTTCTATTGCAAATCGATCTCAACCGCTACTCTTTACCTAAGTCAAATTGAGTGGCCTAGATCGCACCTTTGTGAGACAGTGAGGTACGGACGTTTACACCCGCATGCCGTCTACACGCATGCCCTACGGTCCTTTCCAAAACACCTCCCATGCTTGGTTTCGACCAAGTCAAGAGTGATGCATGCGCACCTCTTCAAAAACCCTAAAACTTCATCAACGATCGCAGATGAGTGTCACGGATCATCTCGTCCGTCCAACTCTACCAGCTTGGTCAAGCAGCCCTGGTTAGGAGTTAAGAGACCAGCAAGGCGTCACCACAATCACCGTCCACCACTCTTCCACATGGAGTAATCGGTCAAGTCAGGGCTTACCTGTATAGCCTCCAAACGATCACTCGAAGATGGCTGGACATGATGCTATTTTAAGACGCTTAAATTCTTGACTTACTCCGGTAAGCCTTAAAAACAGCAATGCTTCATACATGTTGAATATACTCGATGCAGTACCTGCGTAGAATACACACGATACTTCACAAGTATCGACTTCCTAAATAATTTTGTTATTTAGTCTAGCATTACATGCTACTTTCTTTGGATCCCACGATCCACACACTCGAGACATCAATCATGTCACAAACTAGGGGATACATACTGGGGTATTGGTCTGGCGGTTTACAGCGTGCAGCGTGCAACGCGCCATCACAAGAACGTGTCGGGGAAGTCATGGACGGTTAGAGATGATAGGAGAAGTGGGCAAGACCGGTCGTGTAACACTAACACACAATTCCACTACTCCATCACTCCACTTCCTCCACTTCCCACGAGAGACGTGAATAAGGCTCAAATGACTTGTATAAATAGGTTCTCCTCCCTATTTCCAAAAACAAGAACAAGTCCGGACAACGAGAGGCAAGTGTTGATACCATTGTATTCAAACACCAGAACTGGTAGCTTACATCCTGTAAGCCGGTTCAGCTTTTTGATACAAGTCATACATATCCAACACCTTCACAATCTCAACACCTTCTTCGCTTCCCTCCCTAAGATCAACCCCATTTTCTTCACTTTGTGACCGAAACAAGTCTGGAACGGCCATTTCTTGGTTTAGGCCGGACTTGCACAAATTGATTTCTCGAATATACAAGCACTCACCGCGTAGTGCATTTGTTTAGGGTTTAGATTCATTCCTCATCCACACACCCCAAATTACCAAATCCAGCGGGAATAGTTTTCACCCATAAACAAACATGTAGTCTGTGATGATTTCTAGACAAGAGATCATTTTTATAAGATTTCTGGTTTTATGTAGGTAAGAAACTCATTGTAGATGTCGTTAGACGATTTACTCCATTGATAGTGGAAAGAAGCAAACTATGAAGATTAGAAATATGTTTCCTTCTGATGAAACAATGAAGAGCATAGTGATTCCTTTTCCCACATAATGAACAACATCATGGAATAGAGACATGATTGCCTTGATTCAAACCTTCATCTTTCACATGCACATTTTGCAAGTGATTCTCAGTAGGTACTTCCTTGTAGGAATTTTTCTTTACACTAGGTAAAACCTTGTGAGTATCAGGAGAAGGTGTAGAAGATGACTTAATCATCAAAACATAGTTTTCCTTCTTCAAGGCGTTACACTGTTCTCGCGCAAGTTGCAGAGATGCAACAAGTTTTTCTTTTTCCACACGATAGATGTTTATTTCTTATGAATGATCCTTGATTAAACGCTTTTCTATAATTAAGTTTTCTCTAACAGTATCTTCAAGAGAACTAATCTTTTCACGCTGTAGAGTAGTTTCTTGAACCTATTTTTCAACATTGTCAGAGAGTGATTCAATATAGCAATAAAGTTCACGTTCTCTTTCAAGGGATTTCTCAAGTTCATCAATAAATTTTTTTCTTCAAGAGTCATAATTTCAGAAACTTGAACATCAATGATATCAGCAGTTTTTTTTAATGATCTGGTGAGTTCCATTTCGGATTTAGACACAATCTCACAAATCTTGTTTTTCCCTCGGGATTCGGAAGAATCTACTAAGGAGTTATCCCTTGAGGCAAACCCAATATTTTTGGAGTAATCCGAACCTTTGGAAGACATAAAATATGCGTTATCTTAAGAGATACTTCTTAGGTCCTCAGAGCACAAATTGCTACAAACACAGACTTGTAAGGTCTTTAATGTGTTTGCCTGCTTTGATACCAATTGAGAATGCGGGGGTATAACAACCACACCCAACAATTCGTTTGGCAATCTGAGAGGACTTACTCCAATACACTTTCCAGAGATTCAACTAGACAGTCAGACTTAATCTAGATTAAAGTATATCAAAGAGTTTAATATCTCTAACTCTTAATTCAATCCGCAATCGAGAAATGTAAATCATGCGAGCCCGATTGAATATAAGAGGAGTTACTTGAACGGTACCAAAGACCAATGTTCAAGTGTCAATCAATGTAAATCAACAACCAAAGGTTGGATATTCTAATTGATTGATCTTAACGCACAACTTGTGATATTTCAATTATATAACAAAATATAATGCGGAAAAGGAATTACACAGACACCAGAATTTTGTTAACGAGGAAACCGCAAATGCATAAAAACCCGGGACCTAGTCCAGATTGGACACCACACTCGTATTAATCCGCTACGAGACACTCAGCCTACTACCAATTAACTTTGGACCGGATCTGTAGTTGAACCCTAATCAATCTCACACTCGATTAAAGGTACAGCTGCGC